>RJWJ010036693.1:0-15938 GCA_004363605.1 Indri indri | reverse complement strand
CAGGAAGCCCTGGAATCGTGCCAGACTCGCATCTCCAAGCTGGAGCTCCACCAGCAGGAGCAGCAAGCCCTGCAGACAGACGCCGTGAATGCCAAAGTTCTCCTGGGGAAGTGCATAAACGTGATCCTGGCCTTCATGACCGTCATCTTAGTGTGCGTGTCTACCATCGCCAAGTTCGTCTCGCCCATGATGAAGAGCCGCTTCCACATCCTTGGCACCTTCTTTGCCGTGACTCTGCTTGCCATATTTTGTAAAAACTGGGACCATATCCTGTGTGCCATAGAAAGGATAATAATACCAAGATGAAGCCACTGGTGTTCCTGCCTTCAAGTTCTTTCAAGTTTTTATTTTAAAGACAACTCTGTGCATACTACCAAATTTTAAAATGAACGATTGTGCCGGCTGATGTGTGCAAGAATAACCGGGGCTGTGTGGTGTAGATAACTACAGTTCTCTTAACTCGGTAGCAGTTGCCCACTCAGTCCTTACACTTGGTTAATGTGAATCTGTCTCAGAGCTCTCCCGCCTTGCTCACTGCCTTAATCAGACTAGACTTCCTGCCCACCTGGTTAGCCCAGCATGGTGAACCCGTGTTTATTGAGCCCTTGGCTTAATCGATGGCCCAGAAGGAAAGAGCTCTCCCTCTCTTAAGTCACTGTCAGAATTGAGCATCACTGTTGCTAGCAGTTGTGTTTTCCCTGAGTCCTGTGAACAGCAAGGGCATGTGTGATTGGGGAAGTGAAGAACACGGCCATGGCATTTGGCCATGTTGAACACTGGTGGCCTACTGAAGTGCAATAAATCCCTGTGTAATCTACCCTGCTTGTCCACAGACAACCATAGGTCCCATGATGTACCCAGTATCCACAGTGGTCAATTGTGTGTGACCCTGAAAATCTTAATTTCTTTTTGTAGAGATGGGGTCTTACTATGTTGCCCAGGCTGGTCTCAAACTCCTGGGCTCAAGCGATTCTCCCACCTCAGCCTCCAGAGTAGCTGAGACTACAAGCCCTGCACCACCATAGCCAGCTGTCTTGGAAATCTTGTAACACACCTGTTTATCCAACAAAAATCTGCATTTGGGGTTTTGTTGCGCTCTAAGTGATAAGACACAGGAATTTATGAATGGGGCCCTCCCCTTCCTATACCCAGGGAACCACACACTGATTTCATCTTAACTGGCTAGCAAATGCCCTGCCTTCAAAGCATGCAGGAATGTTTCCAAATCCCTCACAAACTGTGGCTTTCTCATTAATTTGAGTCCTGCGAGCGCTATGGAGGTTTGTGTTTTGGCAAATCTTAATTGTGATAAACCCCCTTTGAGGATGTGATTCACTTTATGTGATTCATTTTAGTCACAGATTTGTGAGGGATTACAAAGCTTACTCAGGAAAGGAAGATAAATGCTCATGCTGCAGGGTTTTTTCCCTTGAAGGACACCGAACCTTAGTTTATAAAGCTGAAGTGCACTGAGGTGTAGGAACACTGGAAGCATGAGGAAAATATGATGTTTGGTCTAACTGGATGCTGGCTAGATTAGTGGGAGCAGTTCACATGGATGAAGATTGAGAGGGTCCTCTTATGGCTGTGGAAGGCCAGCAAGAATAAAATAAATTAAATCCAGTGTTTGAGCCAAGGTTGCCATCTGTCTCTCAGGATGTTGCTGAAATAAGTTCTGGGGTAACGGGGTGGCCACAGTGCTTCTGAGCTGAAAGCATAAGACGCTAACGTGCCTGTCTGGGGGATACTGTTCTCTGTCTTCAGCCCAGCCCAGTTTCCTTGAACTCTGTTTTTCCGTGTACATAACAAGAAGGAAGACGTAGATGATTCTAGTGGAAACTGTTGGTGAGGCCCTCCTCCCACCACCTCCGCCATTCACCAAAGGCGTGGAGAGGCACGTCGCTGTACGTTTCCTTCCAGAAGACGTCCAATATCCTGGATTTAAATTAAGTGCAGTATTTTGCAAACAGCTCCTCTTAGGGAAACCTGCTGAAAATAAATGTGACGCAATGTGCCATGGTTTGAGAGAATGGAATAGTTGAGCATTTAGTCCAAGTCCAACATGAGGGAGACTCGTACAGCTCCAGGTTTGTAAGCGTACAGTTCAGCGGTTTTGGTAAACTCGCAAACTTGTTCGACTGTCGTCACTATTTCCAGACCCAAGCTTCTTAAAACAATAAACGTCATTTCAGGAAGTCTTTGGTTATATAACCAGAGTATTTTGGATTGGGGGGGGTTACTCAGCCCACCCCGTCCCCTTTACATTCCAGGTCTCCCCAGTTGGTATGTACCCGCTGGTCCGTCAAGTCCAGCGCAGGGAGGGAGACTGGTGCGCTTCCTTTGGCTTTTATATTTTGATGGCCAGCGTTCCCCTTTACCTGTGGGCGTCGGACTCAGTGTAGGCCGAGAGCTGGGTGTACCCTAAAATCAAGCTGGGTCCTGGGTGGGCTTCTCTTCAGAGCCAATCTTTGTACATGCCGGGCTTGGGGTGGGCGTAGACGGTGCTGTTGGTTTAGAGAATGAGCGAGATTGCTAGCCTGTGAGGCGAAGGGCTCTGGGAAAATCCAAGAAGACTCAGGCCCCATTCTGGTGCCACCGCACACTACTCCGACACTCAGCCGAGCGGGTTTGCTCTGATTGATGCCTCAGACCTGGGATCTCTGTGTCTTCTCCCCAGTGAGAGAGGCGGAGAAGAAAATGGAAAAGCACGTTCCACCCCCTCCAGTCTGGAGCTATTAACAGAAGCTCCTAGAAACTGGCTCTATTCTGAAATATTGTAAAGAATTCATATTCTCATTGCCTCTCAATAAATGTCAAATAACCTTGTTTTTATTGGGATATGCTCAACCTGCCTGGCGTATTTATTTTAGAGTGTCACTGAAAGTTCATGAAGCTTTTTACTTTTTAACAAGACGATACACTCCACGGAGACTTTGATTCTCTGCAGTTTATTCTCTTAAGGAATAAACCCTCCCACTGCTTGTGCTCTTCAATGTGTAAGGAGATTAAGTGAAATTTTATAAATATTAACAATGAAAAATAGTGATATAGCTAGGACATATCCTGAAATTGGACATTTAATTTACATTTACATTAATCTCTTTTCTGCACCTGTCATTCGTAGTAAACGTCTTGTGCATACCTAATGGTGAAAACTAGTAGTTAGATGGTTAAACACACCTGGTTACTCAGTGAACATTATCGAGTGATTTAAGATGCTGGACATTGGATTCTAGCACTATTTTTTTTGTGTGTGACATAGTTTCATGATCACCAGGATAATGATAGTTTGTTGAGGAAAAACAAAAACTTTAAATACTCCTCCAGTGGGTTTTGAATGGGTTATTTCAGCTCATACTTTGAATATGGTTAAGCCAGAACAACATCCCCACCCCCCGAAATAAAATTACAAACCCATAGTGAAGCAACAACCAAAAGCACTCCTTCACTGGTTTTGGACAGTGAAAGTAGGAGAGTAGTGCCAGGTTCTAGATTGTAACATTAGTGGTTTTGCCTGTGCGATCCCTGTGACCACTCGATAGAAATCTTCAGAAACTCTGCTTTCCATTTCAGCCGGTGAGGCTGTTATTCTGTCCATTGGCATTCATGTGGTCTTAGCCCTTCTCTGCTTTGTCACTCTTGTTTTCATTTAAATATTGCCCCACTATGTAGGTTTATTGCTTTGCCATTTCTCTAGCATATCAGGTTTAATTATGTGCTCAATAATAATGAGGGAACTAGCCTCCCTCAGGCAACTAATTACTTTTGTTCTTTTTGGTTGGATTGTACCAAATTATTTTGCATTGACTGAGAACATTTTTGTAGGGAATGCAGATACAGTTGTATTGGTTTGGAAAAACATTTAAATACCCTTATTAATGTGAACATGTGTGACGAAGCTATTTTGCGTGTTTCTATAATTTTGAGGAGTGGGCTGGGGATAGGGAAAAATCACATCATTTAAAATTCAGGGCTCATCTGGAGTTGTGTTTCAAGGTTAGCACATGCACCAAGGAAGGAGTTGATTTAAAAAGATAAATCACTGAAAAGAATCACATCAAAAGTAGATAAGAAGTTACAAAAAAAAAGAAGATACAAAGCAGAACTAACCTATCATTTTCTGAAGTCAATTCTCTGTTTATAAGAAGCTGGAAGGTAATGTACCTTGATTGTTTTAGAAATGATTTATGTGTTGCAATTTTAATTTATTTAAAGCATGTCTTCTGTGTTTGTCCTAAGAGAATATTTCAACAAAACATGCTCTGTGTTTAAGATATGTTTAGGTAGTAGTTAGTGGCTCTGAAAGTAGTTAACTGGAAATGTTTATTGTGAGGTCTGTGGCAAAATTTCCATTTTGTGAGATACTACATAGTTTCATGTCAGCCTAAAATTGTAAATCCTCTGTAGATCTTCACCCCATGGTGATGTCATCAATGAAATCAAAGCGGGTGCCATTATTTTTTTAAATAAACACTTGGTGTTGGCTTTGGTGTTAAATAAAGAGTTAGATTTCTTAAATTTTCACATTTGTCAGAGCGCATCTCAGTAGCGAATGTGTGTACGTGTAATCAATTTTTAATAGACTTTATTTTTTACAGCAGTTTCAAGTTCACAGCAAAATTGAACAGAAGGTACAGAGATTTCCCTTATCTCCTGCCCCCACGCAGGCACAGCCCCTCACACACATTGTCACATCCCCCACCACAGTGGTACATTTGTTACGGCAGATGAACCTATGTTGACACATCACGATCACCCAAAGTCCATGGTTTCCATTAGGGTTCACTCTTGGCATTGTACATTCCATGGGTTTGGACAAATGCATGATGGCGTGTGTCCGTCACTGCAGTATCATACGGAGTAGTTTCACTGCCCTGAAAATCCTCTGTGCTCCATCTATTCATCCCTCACTCCTCTCCCTGTAATCAATTTTTACACTAACTTCGAGTTTCCTGTTCCATAGAAAGTTGGTGATTGAGCCCTAGGAGGGAGGGACAAAGGTGGTTTATTCACGATCGTGTGAGCCTGCTGGGAAGCGTGTCCTTGTGTTGTGGAAGGGGAAGTGATGGTGAGGACAGCAGGGCCATCATGGGCTGGAATGAGAAGACAGGAATGAGGGCAATGCCAGCTCAGGTGTGCACACGGCCAGGTGGCACACAAGGGCACAGACCCCAGTGGCTTGAGCAGTCTGCTCAGTGGGCTCTTGTGTGTCTGGAGCTTTGGTGTTTACAGACCACTTTAGTTTCTTAGTATGTGAACTCATCTGAACCAGTCCAATGACACAGGTATCATTTTCCCTGCAGTCGTACCCCCTTACCTTGGGGCGGTATGTTAAGACCCCCAATGGATGCTTGAAACTGCGGATAGTACCAAACCCCATATATACTGTTTTTTGCTATACATGCATACCTGTGATAAAGTTGAAATTATAAATTAGGCACGGTAAGATTAACAACAGTAATAAAATAGAACAATTATAACACTATACTATAATAAAAATAAAATATGGGTTATTTGAACACAAGCACTATGATGCCGCAACAGTTGGTCCGAGAACCGAGACAGCTCCTAAGTATCTCATGTGGGGGGAGCGTCTGTGATGTGGATGCGCTGGACAAGGGGAAGATTCACGTCCCAGTTGGAACAGCGGGATGGCGTGAGATGTCATCATGCTATTCAGAACAGTACACAATTTAAAACTGAAGAATTACTTACTTCTGGAATTTTCTATTTAATATTTTCAGACCACGGTGAACCTTGGGGAACTGAAACCAAGGAAAGTGAAACCACAGATAAGGGAGCTACTTATTAAGTGGGTGAAATTGGAGGTCAGATACATGAGCTTTTCCCAAGGTCATGGCTAGTGAAGGACGGATTCAGGACTCTTCATCATCCTGTTTGTTTAGCCCTCTGCTTCCAGTCAACTCCACGTCCTGACCAATTTTCTCTGTTGGTCGCCCACCTTGTACAAACCGAATACCTAGAACGTTCAGATGATAGAAAAAATTCTTAACTACATTAACCCATTCCCTGCCCTGGAAAATAGAGCATATTTGAATCTTTGGAAATCTTATGGGGCATCGTTATTTTGCACACCATTGTCATTTGACGTCTGAAGATGTAGATATAGGATATAGAAGCGATTGAATTAAACGTGTCTAGCCCAGCATATTCCCAAATGTTGCACTGGGGGAAACACCTTGCCAAGTCTATGTTTCCCTGAAAAAAAGAAATGGAAAAAACACTGTTAGTTGGGTCCTAGCTAATAATGAAAGATATTGCTATAGAAAAAAGCCATACTTCTGACTTGATGTAATGCATGGATTTCTAATATAAAAGGAAAAATTATCTTGTACATCTGAGAAGGTCCATAGTCAAAACTTGACAAAGTAGCTTTAAGTCTTAATAGCATTTCATAACAGCTTTTTAAAATTCGCAGTTATAAGATTGCAGATTACCTGCAGCGCCGCATGTGGAGTTACTGTCTAATAGGTATGACCGTAAGCTGTAGAAATTAATGGGACACATAAGGACCATGAAATTACCAAACAGCACTTTTCTGGGCATTCGTGGGTTTGTGATAACACCTAACGTTCTTTGAGCATTTACCGTGTATGAGGCACAGTGCCAGGTGCAGCATCAGTGTAATTGTTCCAGCACCCAGTAAGACAGGCACTAATTCCCGCCTAACAGATGAGGAAACGTTCAGAGAGATGAAATAGCAGCATCACGCAGCAGGTAATGGGGAGGCCCCAAGCTTGTGCGACTGTAGCCTCCGCTGGTAACCGCGACCCTGCACAGTAATAGAAGGAATTGAGCAGCTGGCTTCTTGTCAGCCAGGATCACTTTTCACCCTAGGACTAGAGCGGTCAACACCGTGGTTGCGGATTGTGCCTTTCCACCTTTGCCCTGCTGGCCGTGCTAGGTGAGGGCAGAGATACCTGAAGCCGACACCCTAGATCTTCGAAGAGCCGTGAGCTGACAGATTTGTGGATAAAGAGAATGGAAAACTATTAATTACAGAAACTTTTACACGCTCCGTGGCTTCCTGAGATTCTTGGGGTATGTAATTGGCAGTTGGCTTGGCTGGATATTTCTCAGCTTTTTTGCTTAGCTCTGAGATGGTGAAGTCTCTGGTGGCTTCTGCTCTGAGCTGCATGACATCTGCTACCATCTGTGGTAGCTACCTCTGAAATTTCTCTCCTTGCTAACGCAGCCAGAATTTCTCCCTTGCCAGGCCTTTAACTTGACTGAAGCAGTTAGCAGGAACAAGTGTCAGCCATGTTAACAGCTGTTTTGTGGTGGTTACTCTACTCTGGCCTAGGCATTGGGAATTGGACTTTTTTTTTTCTGTTCTGCTTAAAAATAAGCTACTGAGTCGTAGAAAGAGAGCAAAGTCATGCCTTGGTCTATACTAGCAGTTAGGGACTCAATTTGCTAAAGAAGCTCCCAGCGTCTTGGACCTTTCTCAGACAGAAGGCCACAGGCAGAACATACACACCCACACACACAGTGGCGCCAGCCAGCAGGGACCCAAACACAGGCCTGGGTTCTCAGAGAGGTGGCCGTCCCCCAAACATGGTCAGAATTGTTGCAAGGTGACTGCCTGCTATGCACAGGGACTTCCCCTTGTTAACGAGAAATAATCACCTAAGAAAGTCAATGAACGGTGGGTGGAGAGGGAGCGGAGGAGATCATTCAGTCACTCAACAAGCAATTACCCTCAAAGGAACAACAGGAAGGACGCAAGGAGGCTGGCTGGTGGCTGGCTCTCTGGGTGAGCTGGGGAGTGGGCGGCAGTCCCAGCGCCGGCTCGCGGTCTCCCTGGGAGTATCGACTGTGCTCAGCCTCCAGGCCAGGCCGAGGGCTTCCTCAGTGACCCCTTCCTACTGGGGACAGGCTGGGGAGAGCATTTCTGCTCCTGGGCAGCTATATGCATTTGCGTGTAACTCGCATTTGCTTTCTCTTGCCAGAGCTGGGTTAGCATGAACCAGTTTCACAGGAGCGGTAGCTGACAAAGTCATTTCTGAACTACTGCGTGACAGTGGGCAGCCCGGCTCAAAACCATGGGGACTTTCCCCTTCCCAGCAACCTGATCGACCTGGGGGAGACGTTCACCTCTCAGAATCTCCGGGTCCTACACTGCCACCTGCCCAGGGTTGTAAGGTTTACATGACATAAAGTGCTCAATGTGTCTATGGAGCACCTACTGTGCGCTAGGCACTGTTCCAGGCACAAAGGACAGAACAGCGTTCCTGCCTTCATGGTGGTTGCGTTCTGGTGGGGACGGAGAGCAAATTAAAACGTAATATTTGGAGACGGTGAGGCCCATGCTCTGAGCATGTTAACCTTGGTATTAAAACTCACCTCGATATTCTTACAGAGGAAATGAACTTCTGAGTGGTTTGTTTTTTCAGCTCAATGCCATGGATAGCCACGTGGATACGGCTGAATAGACGCTTCCAAAGTGGAAATATTTCCAAGTCAGAGCGACTCAGCACAGCCGCAGGCGCTCGCAGAAGATCTGGGTGGTTCTGTTTGGAAGGGGGAAGAGATGCCCCCGGTATTCCTGGCTTGAAATGAATAACATGCAAATGAGCACCTGGGGCTGAGTCAGCGGTGAGTAACCCCCTCTGCAGGGCGGGGGCCCTGCGCGCACGGGCTGCCCCTGCTGGCTCCCTGCGTCCCTGAGAGGCTGCCGGCAGCAGCCCCGGTGCCTGACCCCTGGCCCTTGCCCTGGCCACCTGCCCAGGCCCGGGGGCTCCGCTGATGACAACAGCATTGCCTGCAAGCCTGGGCCCTCCCGCTGCCCGGGCCTCAGCGTTCCTTCCTGCAGCAGGTGCCCGGGAAGCCACTCCCTTCCCCGGCACCCCCTTACCCCATGTCTCCCCCACCCACCACCACTGCCACCAAGAGGGCAGGGACGCCTTCTTCCTTAGGCCTCAGCTGTCCCATCCGCTCACCCCTCTCCCCACTCTTCAGCTTCTCCACCCCTGTCCCCGCCTCTGCCCTCTCACACCTGTGTGCTGAGAGCCCACACCTCTGTCATCAACGCCGGTTTCTCCAGGGGTTCATTCCTGCACAAATGCCCACACTGCTGCTCTCCTAAGCCCACTTTTGTGATCCTGCCTTTCCTCCACCCACTAACCCTTCTCTTCCCTTCACTACCTTGCTTCTTACAGGAATCGTCTCCACTCCCCCTCCGTGGATTTCTTAATCCACCAAAAATAAACGTCAGCCCCCAACATCCCCCTAAAACCTCTCTCAGTGGGCTCACCAGTGCTCCCGAAGTGGACAGTGAGTTCTTGAAGCCAGAGCCACATCTGACTATCTCACTCATCTGGTCCTCTCCCAGGCCCTCGGTGAGTGCCAGGCGTGTTGTGCAAAGGTGGCGTTCAACCAATGCAATGAGCAAAGAAGCCGGTTAATGGGAGAGTGAGATCCCTGGGGGCTGCTTTCCTCACCTGCTAGGTTGTGAGCACTTGGAGGTCTGGGACTGTGTCTCTGTCTTCTTTATCTGCCATACCTAGACCGTTGGCGTTCAGTAAGTATTATTGATTATGAATCGGGTTTACTCAAACCTTCTACCAGAACCCCTTCCCAATGGAAAGGGTTAAAGATATCCAGGTAGAACACTGCCTTCTGCACAGCTTCCTTCCACTCGCTTTCCCTGATACTGACTCGAACACCTCACCCTGCCCTTCCCATCCTCCCCTCACCCTTGCTAGGAGGAGCCCTGGGCCATAAAGCAGGTCTGATAAAACCTGCTGGAGTCTGAAGTCCACGTGGCTAAAAATAGGGCACACCTCAGAGCCCAGCCCAGAGTGGCTTTAGGTACTTTTCTCTTTTACCAAAATGATGACCATATTTCTGGAATCAAAACAGAGAAATACAACTTATAAAGAACTTTTTAATGATAAAGGGAAACAGTTCCTGTTCATGGAACACGTCATTTGCCAGGCACAGGGCTTAGGGGCTTTGCATATTATCTCACTTCATCCCTGCAGCAGCCCTCAGAGGCAGCTGCTGTCATCTTTTCACTTCACACTTGAAGGAGCAAGAGGCCTAGACATGGTGGAGCTGGAATTCACACTCTCCTCTGTCCAGCTCCAAACCGTCAGGCCACTTCCATGGGCATGAGGCAACCTGTGAGTACAGGAACCTCAATTAGGATTCCAGTGATTCCTGAGGACACTGGGAAGTCAGTCGCATTTCTATACACTAACAGCAAACTATCCGAAAGAGAAATCAAGAAAACTATACCATTTACAACAGCCACCAAATAAAATAAAATAAAATAAAATACTTAGGAATAAACTTAGTTAAGGAGGTGCAAGATCTGTACACTGAAAACTATCAAACATTGATGAAAGAAATTGAAGAAGGCACAAATAAATGGAAAGATACCCCATGTTCATGGATTGGGAGAATTGATATTGTTAAAATGTCCAGACTCCCCAAAGTGACCTACAGATTCGGTGAAATCTCTATTAAAATATCAATGATATTCTTCACAGAAATAGAACAAAAATCCTAAAATCCGTACGGAACCACAAAAGACCCCAAATAGCAAAGCAGTCTTGAGCAAAAAAGAACAAACCAGGAGGCATCGCGCTACCTGACTTCTAATATGTACTACTAAGCTATAGTAATCAGAACAGTGTGGTACTGACATAAAAACAGACACGTGGACCAATGGAACAGAATAGAGAGCCCAGGGACAGAATATTAGAAATTTTGTATTTCTGATTTTGAGTATTCTAGGATGTTTAAAAGCCGTATCTCAGAGTAGGATGGACAGATGTTATGAAGAAGGGCCCAGCCTCCAGCCGCAGTTACACAGCCTTCCCGAGGCCTGGACCATCTCTCTTTGGTACCTCTTTGGAACTTCAGGAGCTTGAAACCTCCCATTTGGCACAAGGAAGTCGACGTCTGCTCTCAGTTCTCATTGCTGTATACCATCTAAGAGTAGGTTGCCAATCTGATACCCAATCACCTGCAGATACTTCAGTGTGTAATTCCTAAAAATAAAGACAATGTTCTTCACCACCACGATACAACCATCAAAATCAGGAAATTAAATAGATGTCTTACTGACATCCGGTCCTCAGATCCCATTCACATTTCACGGATTGTGCCAATAATTGCCTTTGCAGCAAAAGGATCCAGTACAGAATTATAGGTTACCTTTAGTTATCTCTTTTGTCTCCTTCTGTCTGAAACAGTTCCTCCGTGTTTGCTTGACTTTCATGATCTTGGCGCTTTTCAAGATTATAGGCCAGTTATTTTGCACAATGCCCCTCAATCTGGTGTTTCCTCGTGATTAAATTCACGTTATCCATCTTTGGCCGGGATATCACAGAAGTGACACCATGTTCCCATTGCATCCTATCAGATGGGACTCAGTTTCAATTTGTCCTGTTACTGATAATTTTGCTTTAATCACTCGATTAAAGTGTCTGCCAGGCCCCTTCACTGTAATGACATTTTTTCCCCTGGGTAATTACTAATAAGTATTTTGTGGAGAAGTACTTTGAACCTCCCACTCCTCATCAAACTTTCAATTCATTTATTTACTTATATTGGTAAGTATATCAGTAGGTATGGAATCATGGTTTCCTATTTTATCCAAAGGTTTATAATCCATGATTATTATTCATTTTGATGACAAGTTGTCCCTGATTATCTGATGGGAACTCATTCAAGCAGTCTTTTATTTATGTCCTTTCGCCATGTCATCGTTCTTTGAGCACCCCCTTGCTTTTTGGCACTAGCTGCTCCAGGCTCGTGTTGTACTTTCCCTGCCCTAGACTTAGAACTGGTCATTCCTGCAAGGAACTTGGGTTCCTTTTAGTGGAAAATTGTATTTGAAAGCCAAGATCTGGGTGCCAGGTTTGCTCTGCCATTAGGGTATCACCACTCCCAGGCCCTCCCAGTAGACAGAGGTAGGGAATACATGTAGTGTTTGTATATGCATGTGTATATAATATGTAATGACAGGCACATACACATACATCTGTTATGGACTAAATGTTTGTGCCCCCCCAAACTCATATGTTAAAGCCCTAAGCCCCAATGTGATGGTACTTGGAGATGGGGCTTTTGGGAGGCAATTAGGGTTAGGTTAGGTCATGAGGATGGGGTCTTCATGATAGGATTAGTGGCCTTACAAGGAGAAGAAGAGAGAGCAACGCTCTCTCCCTCTCTCTCTATACCATGTGAGGACACAGCAAAAAGGTGGCCACCTGCAAGCCAGGGAGAGAGCCCTCACCAGGAAGTGAGTTAGCCAGCATGTTGATTCTGGACTTTCCAGCCTCCAGAACTTGGGAAATAAATGTCTGTTGTGTGAGCCACCCAGTCTGTGGTATTTTGTGATAGCAGCCCGAGCTGACTAAGGCAACATCTATATTTGTTTATACATATATTCATATAGATACACATTTCAATCTATACTTACTTCTGCATCTGTCTCTATATTGAAAACCAGTAGTGTACACTCACACCTCTAATACTGTCAACATGAGTTTATTCAAGTTTTCTTCCTTTCTGTATTTGTAACTCCTTTCTCCAATGGTGAAAACACGGATTTCCATTGTCTCTAGTAATACTCATTCGCTCCACCAGTTACCCCTCTCTGCCGCCCACAAGCCCCCCATGTGGGTCGGGTTCGGGTGCTGACACTCAACACCAGGCTGCCTCCCCACCGGTTGCCCTCCTCACGCCGCTTGGGTCTAGGATCCCCTTGCTGGCTGCCCCAGTGCATGGGTGACCTCCCACCCTGCTCAGACTTTGACATGAGCTCCAAGGACGCCCTCTCCTCCCTCCTGGACCCACGACCTCCACCAGGCCACCCCTCCCCCGTGTCCTCCTCACCCTTAGTGAGCTTGGCTGCCCCACTCCGGGCCACCAACCCTTCCTCCCATGGGCCCCTGCCTTGCCCTGCCCTGCCAGCCACTAATGGCTTCAGAACTGAATTTTTCAGGAAGGGCAGGGAACAGGGACAGGAAGAGCAATTTTATTGTGAGTTTTTTTCTGCTTATTTTAGTCATACAAAATGACTTAGAGACATTTAGGGAAATACAGAAGGCACAAACAAAAAGATAAAAATCTCCATTAATTCTTCTACCCAGAGAAAACCATTATTAGCCTTTTCCCTCTAAAAGTGTCAAACTGGAAACAAAACAAAAAAACTAGTTTCTTCCATTGAAAAAGGAGTAAGCTAGAATCAGTGCCTCGCTTATGCTGAACGATTCGGAAGTGAAGCTCCCTCCTGCCCAGATCTCCAGGGCCCTGCCAGATGCAAGTGCTGCTGTCTGTCTTGTGTGTCCTTCCAGCTGTTTTCTCTGCAGGTGCAATGATACACGTGTGTTGCATTTCCCCGCCGAATTGGACTTGTACCTCTCTGATGTATTTCCTGTTAGCCTTTTTGCTCTGCATATGTATAATTTAACAAAATATGAACTTTTTTCCATGTTCCCGTATTTGGGTTCTTCCAAAGTGTCATTTTAAGTGCATAATTTTCCATCACATACATGTTTCCTTTGCTTAATCTCCTGTTGTTGGATATTTGCAATTTTTTACTATTATAAATGATCAGCTTTGGCTTTACTGTGCCAGGGGAGTTGTGAAGCCAGCTCAGCATGGTGAAGCGGTTCAGCCGCTTTCGAGGACTGGTCATAGAATATTGAGCTTAAACTGGCTAAACCAATAGAGGTTTATTTTTCTCACTAATAAGCACCCCAGAGGTGGGTAGTTAAACCAAAGTTTTGAGCAAGATGCCAGAATACAAAAGATAAAATTCCAAAGCCAAGTCGCTAAAGGTAGAACTTCCAAAGGGCAAGATTAAGGGCCTCTTCCTGTGTTCTCAAACCCCTCACCTTCTTCAAGGACATTGGAGGACTTAGAGGGGAGAGAAAGAGGGTTCTTGAACTGGTTTTTCCTTCTGATTTCTTCTGAGATGGGGGTTCGACTGCCCTCACCTCAAGGCAGGTTTCAGACAGCTTTGAGGCATGCTTCTTGACTGACATGTGAGAAAACTGAAGAGACCTGTGGCTGCCAGATAGGAAGGCTGTGTTGGGGACAGCCGCCAGACGTTGAGTGTTTCCCCCCATCTGACATGCGCCGCGCAGGAGAGGAAGCCTGCCCGTCCAACTGGGGGAGAGGGGAGTCCCATCAGAAGGAAGCTGGAGGTGGGCACAGCACCGCTGTGGGGCTGAGGAAGGAGACCCCAGGACAGACGCGTCCCCTCAGGTCAAGGGGCCTGCAGGGAAGAATCCCCAGAGGCAGCAATCTCCTAAGAGTCTGCAGAAGGGCCGGCAAGAAAGGTGGCTGTCACGATTGCTGGGGCCAGAGAGCCACAGCCGTCTGTAACGCTACCATCTAGGAAGGACTCTACCCGTCACCATCCCGGCACCCTGACCCTGAAGGATCAGGCACACCCTAGCCGGCTGGTAGGGGTAGAAGTCGGGGGGAAGGAGGAGACCATGAGGCAGAAAGAGAGAGAAGCAGCCGGCCACGGCCTCTTAGCGCCTCGGCCTTTGGGCCTGACACAGGCCGGGGGTGGGGGCGGGGGTGGGGAGAGACTCAGTGCAAAATCAGGCTCAGGGTTTGATTCATCTTGCACCGGAACTGCAACTGCGTTTGCTACTGAAAGTGACTTTGGACTGTCTGTTACCTGAGGGTGAGGACAGAAGTCATGGACCTGCTGGAGTTTTCATCCAGGAGTAGGGGGAGAGTGGTTTCCAGGGAGGGTGGGAAACAGTAACAGAGTTCGTTTTTATCACACCTCACGAGCAGTGTATTCAATGTACCAGTTACAAACAGAGCAAAAGTGGCTTAAGCAATGGGGATTTAGTTTTCCTACCTAAAAAGAAGTTGGGAGGTAGGTGGTTGCAGGATTGGTTCATTAGCTCACTGAGGGCTGCACTCATCCATCCTTTGCTCTGCGGGCCTCAGTGCATCGGCAGTGTCTCCCCTCCTGGCCACGAGATGGCTGCCCAGATCCAGACATCACATCCTCACATAGAAACACAGGGAGTTGCAGGCTCTCCTCACTTCTTGCCTTTTATAAAGAGGAAAATCTCTTCTAGAAGTTCTCCACCAAGACCAACCCTATGACTCTTGGGCCAGAACTGGGTCACATGACTACCCCTCCCTACACTTTTCCTCAAAGTCTCCACTTCCTTATTTCCTAAGTCTCCTCGAACTGCTATAGACTAGAATCGGTGCCTCCCTTTTATGATTCCAGTGAGGTCATCAGCTACCTGACTGCCAAAACCTGTGCATGTACCACAGCCCCGGCCCCCCTTGGTTTCTAGAGCAGTCAATGCCGCAGACCTCTCCCTGCTCTTTGAAGCTCTGTCCTCTTCAGGGTGTTTCCTGCTTTTCTTTCACGTCTCCACTGCTCTCCGGGGTTCTGTGGCCCCATTATCCACCCACCTCCTTCCTACACACTCTCCATAGACCCAGCTACCACCCGTGTGGCAATTATGACCACAGTTGCATAGTTAGTACCTGCCGCTTTTCCAAGCTACAGATCCATATTTTAAATTTCTTATATAATGTATCTGTCCATGGATGTCCCTAGAGCACCTGAAACTAAAAAATAAAATCCGTTCTTTTTCTGTGTACCAAATCTGTGCCTTCTGCATTCTTTGCTTCCATTAAAGGCACCACCACCACCTACCTAATCACCCAAGCTAGAGACTTCAGAGCCATCTCCCTCATCATTGCCACCATTAAGTCATGTCAATTTTACTTGCTAAATATATCTCAAAATCATCATCTTTCCATCTCAACTGCAACTATGTTGGTTCTGGTTCAGGTCTTCCCAGGACGGTTGTAACAGCTTCTTAACTACTGCCCTTTGTTTTCCTGCCTTGTGTGAGGATGTGATGCCTGGAACTGTGGCAGCCACCTTGCAACCATGAGGTGACCAG
>RJWJ010036692.1:0-15939 GCA_004363605.1 Indri indri | reverse complement strand
CCTACTGGTTTCCGTAGCAGCTGTACGATTTTTACATCCTCACGACAGTGCACAATGGTTTCAATTTCTCCACATCTTCACTAACCCTTGGTATTTTCTATTTTTTTGATAGTGGCCATCCTAATGGGTGTGAGGTAGTATATCCTTTTGGGGTTTTGACTTGCATTTCTCTAATTATCAGTGATGTTGAGCATCTTTTCATACCCTCTTTGGCCATTTGTATATCTTCTTCAGAGAAATGTTTATTCAAGTCCTTTGCCCACTTTTTAATCAGGCTAATCTTTATGAGTCAAAATTTAATAGGTTGTATAAAATTAAATCTTTCATTTTTGATGGCATTATTTTAGAGTCATAGACCAAGCACATTTAAACTTTAGCAAAACATTTGATCAAGTGACTCATGATAGTCTTATGGACAAGATGGAGGGCTGGATGATAGTATGATTAGATGGATTTGTAATTCACCATATGCCTTTACTTAATAATCAGCAAATCACTATCAAATTGTCTCTCTGCTTGGGAGAAGTTGCTTGTTCAACATTATCACCAAAGATGACATGTTTAGCAAACCTGAAAATGGCTTGAATCTAGGAAAGATACCTGTTAAGCTACAGAAAAAAACTTTAAGGGATCATATACAACAGGCTAAAATAATGAACCCAAACCAGTAATTTGAAGTTTTACAAATAAATATAACTTTCAGTTAGGTCAAAGACCTTGCTCATAAAATCCATGATTAGAGAAACCTCCTAAATAATTATTAATATAACCAAAAAAAAAAAAAAAAGAATACTAAGAAGCTTTAGTGGAAACTTGAAGGCTCCGTTGGACTCAGCAACAGCATGATAAAATTGTTCCACAGATTTCATATATGGTGCTTACAGCGTCATAATAGCCTTCATTGGCAATATTGAGTAATGATCAAGAACATCATGGTCCTCTTCTATCTGCTCTGGTTAAAAAACACTGAAAGGTGTTTTCCATTCTAAGTGCCACATTTTAAAGAAGGCTTTTGAAAGAGTAAGAAACATCCAGAGGAGGAGGAGGATGGGTAAGAAAAAACAGGAGGAGCTATGTGCTCTTTAGACCAAAGAGAAAACCTAGTGAAGGATGTGATAGATGTCTTCAAATTCGTGTGAGAAATTACCCAGATGTTAACAACTGGACCTAGTCTATAGACTTGTTATTTACTAGTGTTTTTAGAAATTTTAATTAGTAATCAACATTAGAAAAAAATCAGATTTCGCATACAAGTTTTGGTTTCTAGCTTATAAAAGCAGAACTTCTGAGCAGTGGGAACCACTTGGTAACCACTTTGGAGTGGAAAGATTTCCCTGTCTCTGGAGATGTCTGGCAAGTCCAAGCAGAGGCTGGATGAGTTCTATGGTTACTCCCAAGGTTCTCTGATTTTATAAACTGAGTTGAAATAACTTATTTAGTTGTTGACATAACTTATTTAGGCCCCTACTGAACTTTTGACTCTTACAAAGCAATTTAAAGTCAGTGATGACATTTTCCCTGAGTGTCCTCAGCCCACTAGATGCAGTTTCATACCCCCCAAACCCACTTTTTTTTTTTTTAACTCAGCTCCTAGCTGAAGCTGACCTCTATGGACAGTATCAATGGGTACCCTTGATCTCTGACTTCTAGTTAGGTTCAGCCAATAGGAGTCATTGGTAGGAGATGGAGGGCAAGAAAAGAGTATTACGTATTTGTTCCTCTGGCTTCCTCCTTGCTGGGTTGGCAAGGGTTGACTGTATCCCTCTACCAAAGGCCACAGCATGCACTGGACAGCCCTCTCTTCAACCCTATACTCTACAGGGTAAGGTAACCGATCTAGGATGGTAATACTTCCCATGCCTGCTAGCCCCTGGTCTTGCACCTTTTCTTATTGATTTCCCCTAATTCTGCCAACACCTTTCTAAGTAATTTCTTTATAAAATTCCCTTTAGTTAGTCTGTTTGCTTGCGCCATTTGTTTCCTGCCAAAACTTTGACTGTAAAAAGCTTTGTTGCAAAGCCAATAGCAACAATCATTGTGGTATTATAACAGAATTCTGTCAGCAAAGGGTTAAGATACCAATAAGCACTTCTTACTGGCATGGTGGTGTCCCCAAAGAGTTAAGATCTTTCAAAAGAGCAGCTTACACACTGGGTAAATGACTCAATATATACTGGGGACAATTAAAAAAAAAACACTTCGAGAGAAAATTATTTTATGGTTAAAAATGTTTATGGAACATGACTTAGCTATACGTTTTGGGTGACTATTGTTCTTTACTTTGTCGAAAATGTGTAAAGACTAGAAACTAAAGTACATCTTAAAAATCTCTGTAGCATAAAAATAACTCTTCCGGTAAGCTTCAGACTACACAAAGCAGTGCTCTATTCCTTTCTCTTTCACCCCTCCCCACCGTCCAATTCACTGTAATGTTCAATTTCAGTTTGAAGAAATGGCTGAAAGACAAATTGCCTTACAAGAGGTCTTCTATGAAACATGGGAGAAGGCTGCTGACAGAGTGAGTTAAAAACTGCAGTGTTCGCAATCTGGAAAACATCTGCCTTGCCCTGAACTGTAAACCACCACGTTGCAGAAAATGGTTTGTGACAAAGCAGAGCCCAAGGCAGGTGTTTGTAAGGTTATGGGACAAGTCAGGGCTATTCAGGCACAAAACTGGGCAATGTGCCCTTTGGCAAATTGTTGTAAGCCAAGGACTTAAAAGAAAATACAAAAGCAATAGGCCAGGTATGAAAACTCCAAATGGAGCCAAAGAGTTCACTACTTCTCTTATCAAGGGGTACTTTTTGGTGAAGCTGGTTTAGGAGTAAAAACAACGTGCTGCTTGGAAGTTCTGTTTGCTTGGAAGTTCTGTTTGCTTGGTAGAGGGAGAAATCTTTACTTAGAGAAGAAACAGATGCCCTGGCGTGCCTGTGGGGAGACACGCAGCCTTAGGACTTGGTCAAGAGTAAAATAAAACACCACTACGATTGGGATTCTGCCTCCCCATACAAATCAGGAAAGAAACAAATAGGGGATCTTAATTAGTAGGAAAGAGAGAAAGAACATAAGTCACTTGGTAGAATACAGCCAAAGTAAAATAGCCAGATCATTGCAAAAGGAGCTCCCAGAGAAATCAACAGTTCCCACAGCTCCACCCCAGAGCTGAGTGGAAAAGGAATGATACTACAGTGAAATGGTGACTCTGGGAGGTGAGCCTAGTAGTCAGTTGGAAAGAATTTAGGCAACATGCTTCTTTTTCAATTTAGTGTCCACCCCATCCAAGATATTTAATTTGGAAGGTGGCCACAGTGACTAGAGGTGAAGGCATAGTGAATGAAGCTTTGCAGGCAGGATCTCAGAGAAGATGGCCAACTTGGAAGACTGGAGACCTTTGGATGCCAGGAAGGGAGGAGATGGGTCTTAACGGGAGAAGGGCAAATCCTGGGAGACCTGGGTACAGCTGCTGGGAGAGCTAGCCCACATCAGGGCTGAGTCAAAGTGGAGCCCTCTGGGGTCTCTCAGAGTAGACGTCTTTGTGGGTAGGGGCACCATTCCTGTATCCCTGGAGTAAGAAAACCAACAGACAGCATCCCAAAGACCCAGAAAGTTCACAGTGACCAGGGGGAAAGGGAAAATGATAAAGGAATGTTTACTCTTCTGAAATAATCTAGAATCTGTTCTTTAAGCAGTTATGGCATAGTAGACAAAGGACTGGATCCGCAGTCCTATGGACATGGTTTGAATCTTGGCTTCAGTAGAAACAACAATGTCTCAGTTTCTCCATCAGTAAAATAAAGATGATGCCTTTATCTTGTGGTTATTGTGAGGATTAAGTTAATGAATTCAACACATTTTATTGAGCACCAACTAAGTCCTAGGCAAGATGCTGGTGTAAAGAACTTAGCATAGTATTCAACAACCAGCAGTCATCATTAAAATGCAAAGCACGTAATAGCGGACGTAAATGTTGGAAACCATATGACAGTACTTAATGCGATTCACATTTTTCCCATCTGATTCTTTCACTAGATTGTAAGCTACACAAGGTCATGGTCTGATCTAGTTTGTTCGCAGAGTCTGAAACTCAACGTATTGAGTAGATGCTCAACATATATTGCTTTCTGTGAATGTAGGAATATATCATTAACCATTCTAATTGTTATTAATAGATGCCTGGGACACAAAAGGCATAAGGACAGACACGCAGAAGAAAAGACAGGAAGGATGAGAGGTCAAGTCTTGCTCAAACTGTCTTTTGTATCTTTTGTCCTTTTTTTCACTTTCTCCAAGCACTTTCTGGGTATAGGCATACTGTCCTAGCCAAGCCAATTCCCAGCATTCACAACAGCAGTATTTGGTTGTACTTAATTTTATGTTCTGCTCTAGAGTCAAAGTTCACAGATAAAACAATCTGCAGCAGACTGTTCTCAAGTGCCTTTATTATAGAAAGTATAACAAACATTCACATTTTCTATTTAATTAGGCCTATACTTCTTTTAGCCTTACTTACGTAAAACTAAAACAAAGTTATCAGTAGGAAAATGAGAAATCCATGGAGATTTTGAAAATTTCCTTAACTTTGACTTAACGAAAGAATGCAAGAATATTCTCGTGAGACACCATCTCATTTGGGATGGAGAAGAAGGACTCATTCATTTTAAATCTGCCCCACTAGCTTTCAATTCACTGTAAGATGAAAAGTTATTCTTAATATGTATCTATCTATCTACCTCTACACACACAAACACATATACAGTTAGACACATACATAAATCATAGCTTAAAAGGCTGGCTATAGGTGTGTGTCCTAGGTCCACTTCTTATTAACCATGTGACCTCGACACATGTTATTTAACCTCTCCAAGTCTCAGTTTTCTTTCTTGGGTATAATAAAACCCTACTCATAAGGGTATAGAACTATTTATACATGAGATAATGCATAAAAGTCTCTTAGCATAGTTTTTGGCTCATTGGAAGCACACAATAAATGGTAATTACTGTTTAATGTTATTGTTATTCTATAGTTTGCAACTGTATAGTATAGAAAAGAATTCCTCAACCCTGGCACTTTTGACATTTCAGACTGGATAATTATTAGTGTGGGGTGTTCTGGGCAGTGCAGGGTGTTTAGCAGCATCCCTGGCCTCTACCCCACAGATGCCAGTAGCAGCCCCAACCCCATCCAGCTGTGATAACCAAAATATCTCCAGCATTCGCAAATGTTCCCTGGAAGGCAAAATTGCCCCTGGTTGGGAACCACTGGTGTAGAACAAAGAGCAGTGGTTCTAGACATAGGAGACCTGGTTCCTATGGACTAATTTGTGATCTTAGGTAACTCTTCTCACTTCTCTGGGCCTTGGCTTTCTCATATGGTAAAACAGGGCTGGCAATTCCTGGTTTATCTTTTATGGTTTTTGTGAGGATGTAGTGAGAAAAGAAAACCCTAATGTACTAAAGAAGTTATAAAAGTAGGGTTTCATTATGGTTATTTTGTTAGAGGTGGGCTGTTGAGGGGCAGTTATGGGAAGTCTTGCCTCCAACAGGGGTTAATGCTGACCTGCTCGCTTCTCGGATTCTTACACTCGGGAGCTACTGGCCCCTCAGCAGCTTCTTACTGTCACATGTCAAGGCTTCCCTGTTCCTTTAATGGATGTATTTGTGGCTTGGCTTGAAGAATTTGAGAGGAACTATTTTCTTCCTAAGTAAAATGAAAATTTTCCCTTTAAAAAGTTCTAAGTGGTGAAAACTGCCTTGTCATCTCTAAATCTAACTTTCATCTAAATTTGTCTCTCATATGACTAGAATTAACCAGTCCTCAGAATTTTAACGGTGGCCTCTGCAGATATGTTCAGGAAAGAAATACTGAGGGTTTTCGACATCACTGTACTGATTAACACTATAATAATATGCTGAGTAATACTAGGATAGATTTCTTCATCAGCACGGGAACATTTTTTGATGTCATATCCTATAATGGTAATCAGCCTGGTGGAGGTTGAGCTTATTGTTGTTCTTGTATTTATTTCTGAAAAACTCTTTAAATAGGAGAGAGCACAGTGTCTGGTAAAAGAGTATGAGCTTACAGTGTGGTCAGAGCTGTGTGTAGACAGGTGAGAGTTCAAGGTCCAACCCTATCAATAGTTGGCTGTGTGATTTAGACAAGTCCTTTAGCCCTTCTGAACCTCAGTAAAATATGTAGATGTAAGTGATCTCTCCCTTTCTACACAGTCCAAAAGACCTTTCAAGAGTTTCTTTCATTCCTCAGAGTGTGTATTTGATCTGGATGCCTCAGCAAGACCATTGAAATGAAAACCAATACTTTTATATATAATTTATAGGCTTCACTTAAACTAATTGTAGTAGAGCTTGAATCCTTGAATGAGATTGTCAACATATCTTCCAGCTTATGGGCATATTACCTCTCCACTTCTGATGGGCATTAGTTGGAAATTAAGGGTCAGAAGTCACCTAAAGGACAATGCTGTTTACACAGAGTGGAGGGAACAATGCATTTATGCCTTAAAACAATTCATTCGGTCTTCTTAAGAGTACGCACCAATATCCTAGACAGCACAGTAGAGTAGTAAGAAGATGAGCTTGGAATCAGATAGACCTGCCATTTACTAGCTGGGTGACCTTGGGGGTTTCTGAGCCTTGGCTTCTTCATAAGCAAAAACAGGGTTAATAATATCTGTCATGGTATGAGGATGAGCATAAATAAAGCACATGAAAACCCCTATCACTGTGCCGGTACATAGAAGGTGCTCAGTAAGTCTGCTTTTATCCTGGGCTCTCTTGCAGATCCGCATGTCTTACCTGGTTTAGGAGAAGGGATGTGGCAACTAAGTAAATGATTATAAATTTATATATTTTTTCCCCCTTTCCTACTGATGTTGAATATAACATGTGGAAAAACTCATAAATCATTAAGTGCAAACCATTAAATAAATACAATATAATTTTCTTTGACGTTATCAGTATGTCTCTCTGCAAGATTTCACTTCATAATTTGTTCTTTATCCTGCATATGAAGGTATTTTAAAGCCCAGCAACACAAAAGAGGTAAGGTCATTTTTCTCAAACTTGGCATGTTCAACCATCCATAATACCACTTCGCAAGAAAAGATACTATGATAACAGGTAACAGCTAAGAATGAAATCATGGAATAATAGTTTCTCAAGTTTTCATCACTAAGGTTCTTTTCAATATTTTTAGTACTTTCTCTTGTGGACCTATTTGGCATCTTCCAGCTTTTCCCCTTCCTTGTTCCGCAACATTTGTGCTAACTTCTGTCGTATTGTACCTACTGTATTGTAACTGACATACACCAAAAATCACATTTTATTCCCCTTTTAACCTCCCTACTCCACAGTGGGCTCTCAAACAATATTTGCTGAGTGCGAGCAAGCATCTCTCTTACATATTTTGAGTATATATAATAATTTTAATAGATTTCTCCTCATATATTGATTATATAATTATAATAGATAATATTTATTGAACATTTACTGTGTTCAGACATCATAGGGTTTTTCAGTTAACAACTCATTTGTTCTCACAATAAACCCTAGGTGTACATCATTACTGTCTCCACTTTACTGATGAGAAAAATGAGATTAGGATGTCTAAGAACACAGCTATTTCATTGAAGAACTGAGATTCAAACCCAGGCACTTAAATGTGAGAACCCATGCCCTTAACTACTATGATAAATTGCTTTTACTACGAACTACATATTGATTGTTTACTTGATGTTGCTTTTAAGCACATTCATTTTGTTTTCTCTTAGAAGAGAGAGTATGCTTAGTAGAAAACCAGACTTGGGAATCAGGCTGACCTGAGTTCTAATCATGATAGCTGGGTGTCCTGGGGCAAACCGCTTAATTCTTACTAAGTCTCAGTTTCCCTATCCATAAAATGGGCATGATAGAGGCTGGATATGAAGATTAAATGAGGTGACAGAGACAGGGTATTTCACATGGGATCTGGCACATAGTAGCCAGTCAGGTAAGTAGCTGCTACGTTAGGACTAGAGGCTACTGAGCCTGACCACTGAGCCTAAAGTCAGCTTCTGCTGCCCTGAACTAACATTTCCTTTTCTCTCATCAACCAGATATGTTCCTCTTTCCTTTGGATCTCATGGCTTTAAGTGCTGTCTATATGCTGACTTTCCCCAAATGTCTATCGCATCCCAGACCTTGACCCTGAAATTCAGTCTCTGATAGCCAACTGCCTCCTCAGTATCTCTTTTTGGATTTCTAAAAGGCATCTCAAACTCAGCATGAACAGAAGCAAACTCCTGATTCCAGCTCCCACCACACTGGCCCCTCGTATTGTTTTCTCCATCTCAGCGAGAGGCAATCCCATTGAGAACCTCTGGAGCTGCTCCTGAGTCCCGCCTTCTTTTATACCCCACATTTGGTCCATTGGGGAGCCCCATCATCTCCAATTTCAAAACATATCCAGAATTCGCCTGCCTGTCATGCCTTCCTCCACTTCTCCTCCTGGCAAGGCCTCTGTATCTCTCCCCTGGATTATTGCAGAAGCTTCCCAAATGGTCTCCTTGCTTCTGTTCTTGCATCCTTCCTACAGTCTAGTCTCAACCCAGCAGCCAGAGTGACAATTTGGACATGTAAGTCAGATCATGCCACTCTTCTGTTCGAAACACTGCCATACTTTTCCAGCTTGCTCGGGGTAAAAGCTTAAGTGATTGGGTCCTGTTGCTTTTCTGACCTAATCTTCTACCTTTCCTCTTGCTCACTCTGCTCCAGCCCAGTGGCTCCTGCTCCTTTGTGGATGTGCTATGCCTTCTCTTTCCTTAGGGTCCCTGCCATCTCCTCATACCTGGATGAGTAAGTGCTTGGCACCTAGTAGGTACTCAACAAATATTGTTGGATGAGTGGCTTGGCTAATCGTCTAGTAAAAGACTTGTGTTATGTGAGTGCCCTGTTGCTGCTTGTTGGCCCCTCACTCCCCACCCTGTAGCTTTTTCTATGGCTTTCCTGGCAGTGACATCCTGACTCTCCCGCTATGCCTGAGAAACCCACTTGACATTATCTATGAGAACTAGGATCAGGAAGATGAATCAGTTCCAAAATAGCTCCAAACTCCAGGTTTCACCAACATTTTCATTCTCTTTCTCCTACCCTCCAAACATTTTCTAGAAAAAGGAACAAATTGACTCAGGAATTCCATTTTCTTTCAAGACACCTACATACTTCTTCTGTAGTATTAATTAATGGAGGAGACAAAGGACCCAGTTTATCCAAGCTTGCCCTGGGTGACTGAGTAATGCCTGTAGATCCATCCTGCCTGCAGATCTGTTCTCAAGGATGCACGGAAAACAGTTCTTTTCCTGCTTTTAATACCTGTTGTGCTAAAAAGGTACATCTGGACGCAGACCATCTTTCTCAATAGGAGTGACAGATATATTGCCCCGCCTGTGCCTCTCCAGAGTTGGGTCCCTGTGATATCCCCTAGAGCAATGGCAGTAGGTATAAAAGCAGTTTATCCCTTGAGAGTGTGTGTTGGTACCTTCCAAGGTGTTTTATGTAGTAATAGCAAGGATTATCCACCCTGGAAATGGTTTGTGATCAAGTGAACACTATCATTCTTCTTTGTCCCCCTTAAAGGATTCTCCCAAATGACGGTGATGGGCTGGGGATCTTTTAAAGGTGATTGCATACATTGCGGGAAATGACTTCTATTTACCACATGCTGGGATGTCACACAGGTCGGACTTAAAGTTTTCATCCAAGGTAAAGCACCAGGGAGCTTCCTTCTGATTCCCTGGGTTGCGGCAGTAGGAATGGCCTCCGTTCAGCTCTGGGAAACGCAGGGCGGTGAAGGTGTGTGTGTGGGGGTACTGGGAATTCCACGGCTGGCACTGTCGCCCTGATTTGGTCACACTGACGGTCCCCCGGTAGTCCACACCTGTGCTGTTATAGCACTTGTGATCTGAAAAACACACACAAAAAACCCAGACCATTAGAAAGAAACAGAGGAGAAGCCGGAGCTCCCAGCCAGCGGTTTCTGAAGGGGAGGGCAGGTAATTAACCTCGTGGCCAAGGCTTCCCTGCTGGTCAGGGTCCATGAAGGGCAGTCTCCCTGCTTGCTGGGCTCGGACCCAAGGCCTGCCTTGCAGTTACATTCCTGGGAGGATTTAAAGCTTATGCTTCAGGAAAAAAAAAAATCAGTTTTCCACAAGTATTTTTAACATTGAACACAGAAGAAATCAGAACTGGGGTGGGACCTGGGGGCACAGGAGTAATTTCCTAGTGAATGGTTCAAGGAAGGTTCAAGCCAAACTTTTCCTTCCACTCTCATTGATGGCCTTAGACATGAATCATGTGATAAACAATCTAGTTGGTAATCATAGCCAATGTTATACGGGGTGCACGTTTGGGGTTTCTATCAGGAGTTAGGGCTCTCTCTGCGCTGATGGAGTGGACACCCTTGAGAAGCAGCCCTAGCATGTGACCACAGGGGCTGTAACTTAAAAACACTGCAGAATCTACTGGGTTGAACTAAAGGAGTCAGGAGGGGTAATGATAATAGTAATAATGATGCTACTGAGCACTTACCATGTGCTAGCACAGTTCTAAGCATTTTAGATGCATTAATGTATTTAAAAAATAAAATAGTATTAACTACCAAAAAGAAACTAAAAGATTGCCAGTGAGATTAATTCTAGATGAAAGGTAAATTTATAGAGGAACAGTCTTTTGTCTGGCAGTGTTGAGAGCGTAGAGGATAGAGGCAAACCCATATATATAAATATTTTTTTCATTTCAGCATATTATGGAGGTACAGATGTCCAGGCAAACCCATATGTTTTTTAAATTGTGGTGCAATACACACACTATAAAATTTACCATTAGTGCATTTCGTACATTCACAATGTTGTGCAACCTTCGCTACTATTAGGGTCTAAAACACATATATCACCCCAAAAGGAAAGCCCATATCCATTAGGCAGTCACTCCTCACTACCCCTGGGAATGACTAATTTGCTTTCTGTCTCTATGGATTTGTCTATTTTATGCATTTCATGTAAGTGGAATCATATAATGGTGTCTGGCTTCTTTTATTCAGTATAATGGTTTCAAGGTTCATCAGATCGCAGCATGTATCTGTACTTCCTTCCTTTTTCATGGATAAATAATATTTCATTATGCAGCTATACCACGATTTGTTTATCCACCTATCCACTGACGGACATTTGGGTTGCTTCCACCTTTTGGCTATTGTGAATAGTGTCGTTACAAACATCCTTGTAGGAGTTTTTGTTTGAACACCTGTTTTCAATTCTTTTGATTACATACTTAGGAGTAGAACTTCTGGGTCAAATGGCAATTCTATGTGTAAGTTATTGAGAAACAAGCCCCCACATTTGTAAGTTATTGTCTTCATGAAGCTTCTTGAAGATAATTATACATAATCCTCTGCTGCATGCTCAGGCACAGTATTTAGCCCAATGGCAGGTAATCCAACCAACAGTGTGAATAATTACTGTGGGTCAACGTCTGGTTCTCACTGTGCCATGGGGTTGGTGGCCCTTAGAACAGCACAGATCAGGGTTACTACTTACTTCTAAAAAAAGTTTTAATAGCAGCCCATTCTAGTGATGGCGACCACTTACTTTTATTTATAGGATCGGCCATGGGGATTCCTATCCGGATGCAGTTTGCAGCTTCTGGGCTCTCTGGCTGCGGGAGATCTTCACAGTTTGGCAGCTTCAGCCTCATCAGAATCATGGGATTCGATCTTGCAAAAATGTATTCTGTCTGACACAGGACGTTTTCCAGGATTTCACATTCATCGCGACACAAGTCTCGGGGCTTTGGGACCGACGAGGTTTCGTCGCAGTACGGGAAGGCGTAGTGGCACAGGGACGGAATGGCGAACTGAGAACACTTATCCGATAAGTGACTGGAAGTGCCGATCATGGTGAAGGCAGCTGAAAAACAAACACAATTATTAACTCCCAGAGGCCAGGGTTTATCTTCCCCGGTTATCTAGTCACCGGATATCAGATATAAACACACGCCGGGAGGAATCCGCTGCGCTGAGACAGACAAGGCCAAGGGAAGGAGATTCATTTCAGATGTCTAAGCAGCTTACTTTCACTGGTTTGAAAAAAAATCATTTTGACTACAAAGTTAAAAAAACAGGATTAAATTACATATGTACTGTTTCCTAATAAAAAAATTAATTAGGTTAAAGTACAATATATTTTTCATTTTTTACTACAAAGCAAGAGAACGTCGTGTTTCATCTGGCACTTTTTATTACTTTTGTGAAACTTCCAAAACATTTGACAGCTGCGAGGCAGAACTTGCTTTATTTGGTGGCAGGGGCTGAGCACAGGATTCAGTTCTGTGTCTTGCCGGGTGGCAAGGGCGGCTAGAGGACTTTGGGGTAATTTGCTTAATTTCTTCGTGGCTTGAATATTTTCTACTCCATCTTCTGAACATGAGGCAACTCACCTGGAGGTTCTCGAAGAGCACAATGCAATTGTTCCAGTCTGTGTCACAGAATATTAGTGGTCCCTTAGATTAAGTTCTTATCCAGTACGGCATCCACGTACAAAGGCAGGACACCAGCCTACCTTTCAATACCTCCCTCCATGGACAAGGAGCTTATACCTCACAAGGCAGCCCATGAGGCTGTTGATAAACTGTTTCTCAAAGTACATTCCTCAGAACATTAATTGTGTGCAGTATCAGTAGTGTTTGAGAAATTGGGATTACACAGTCAAACAAGTTTGGGAAATGTTGAGTTAAACAAACCTAAATGGATTTTTTTTTGGTAAAAAAACTGTATACTTTCCAGTAAGATGATGCCCACTGAAAATCTCTAAGAGAGAATTATTATAAATGGGTTACCAAATATTTATGTCAAAATTCCCATTTATTTTTATAAATACTTAGTAAAAAGTATATTAAAACATTCTTATATTAGGTTAAAATGTGCCTTCGACAGCTCCTCCCTGTCAGTCTGCCTCCCAGTCGTTGGAATTTGAGTCCTCCTCCTCTCGAAAGCCTGAGGGCTTCAGCAAACAGCAAACACATCTTCCTGCAGTGGCTTCTCCTGGTTAAATATCACACAGTCTCTGACTTTTTTTGCTATTCTATGTTCCTGCCTTGGGTTTGTTCTGGCCTCTCCTAAATCCCAGAGTTGTCCTACAGGACAACAGCTACCTTTCAATTTCAGATAAACATTTGGGACATACTTATACTAAACAACTATCTGCTGTTTATCTGAAATTCAAATGTAACTGGGTATCCTGTATTTTTATTCACTGGGTCTGGCAACTTCATCAGACGCTCACGCAGGCAGTTTGAATGGATTGCGAAAGGCACTTGGCACACAGGCATGATAACTTCGCTAATGGGAGGGGCACAGGGCTGCAGCAGCCACCAGAACTGGGTGTGCAAAATCATACAAGGTGACCTACGCTCTCCCAATTTGTGTGCTAGAAAGTGCTTCACTGTTCGATTTCCATCAAAAAGGATACGTTCAATGAAGAAACATGACGGGTAAAATATTGAAAGCTAAAGCAGAAAGAGACCTGTGGTTATCTTGCCTCATCACTCCTGTCACAGGTGAAGAAAGAGACTTTCCTAGAAAGTAAGCAGTTTCCCCAAAGTCACTGTAATGGCAGTTCTGGGATCAGTGTCCAGAATTCTAAACTCTAAATTCGTTCCTTTTCAGTCTGCATCCTGTTGCTTCTCGGCAGTAAGCTCTGTGAGGGCAGGGACGTACCTGGCTTATTCACTACGCCGTCATCTCCCCAGTTCCTGGCATGCAGAAAGCACTCAGTAATATTTATTGGGTGTTTGAATGAATGTGAGACTTCTCAAAGCTTCCTTTTCCTCTAAGAGTAACTTTCAATAAATTATTTTAATGTAAATTCCAGAGCGCAGAGATCATGTCTCATGCTTCTTTATGGTCCTGATCCCAATCCCCATGCCTGCCCTAACGCTTTGTCGAGAAGGGAACTCAATAAAGCTTTTGGTGAGGAAAACAGTTATTCAAGGGATGAATATAATTTCACTGGTGTGACCTACCTGTGATCTGATTTTCTATTTCCCCTTGCATGTGCAAGGACTCCATATAGACGGTGCGGTTGCCAATGAATCTCGCACATGCGATCCCTCTGTATGGCTGACAGAATCCATCTTCTTCATACTCATCTCTAAAAACAAAGCACAGACATGAGCCGATGCGCCACATCCACACAGCACACTGTTGTCTCTGACTGCACGATGCCCCCAATTGTCACTAGGGGGCATAGTCGGGCACAGTATACCAAAGACTGGGCTGAGGAATGGGGCTTTTGCTCAATTCTTAAAACATCACCTAAAACATCTGTTGGTCACATTGGTCAAGTTTCCTACACCTCCAGAAAATCATCCTAAAGCACAAAATCATCCTTAAATACGGGAGAAAATGCTTTTTATTTTCGCAGCTGGTGGTGTGCTGGAAGACGATGTAGTTATAACAGTCAAGAGGAAATGAGTTGGAAATCTGGGCACATGTTCTACAGTTTTTTGTTTTTTAAGGAGAGATTATTTCTGCTTCATTTGCTACAAAGGTGTGGGCGCATTAGCCACAAGCTCCACTCTGACTGACGTGTCAATTAGGGGGCTCCCCGGGGTAAGAAGTGGGGTGCAGCTGGAAAGAAACCCGAGGGCAGCCCAGCTACGTGGCTCCTCACTGCTTAAGATGCATCATCTCCACGCTGCCCGAAGAGGGCCAGGGCAAACCCTGGGCTGGAGAATTCGAGATGAGTCTCTAAATCCAGGGAGATCTAGAAAATGTCCGTGGAGACTTTGCTTTCATGCTTCCCTAAATTTTTTTTAAATAGTCTTATTAAAATGTTGCCGCCTCAAAATTATAATAATTCAAAAAAGGGGGTGCTAGTAGATTTTATCTTGAAGACAGAGGGACACCAGAAAGTGACATCATTAGCGACAGCGTGGCAAATGAAGGGGCTGGAGATGGAAGGCTGGAGCTGAGGACCCAAGACGGTAGGTTCAGCTTGACAGGACAGAGGCCATACATAACCTCCTCCAGGGCTTAGCTGACAGCCGCGTTCGTGGGCCGACCTCGACCCTGGATGCCCCCCCTCAATACATTATCTCGACAAAATATTGTTTTCCCTCCTTGGCTTCTTCTCAGCTAAAATACCTTAGAGCAAAAGTCAGGAGAACAAAATTCACTTCCTGGGTTCAACATTTGGGCATCTGTAGGCAAGCTGCCAGAGCCCTCTGAGCCATGGTTTTGTTATTTACAAGATGTAGATGATAACTGACCTCTCCACCCAACAAGTGAAAGTCATGACAATCCCATCACATAATGTAAAAGCTTTTTCAAACTGTGGAGATAATACGTAGTTATTCTCGAAGTATCTACAGTTGTGAAAGAGGGCATTTATTTGTAAGATGGACTGTGGTCTGCACTGTGGTGTTGCACTTCCCCACTTCGGGGGTTGGTGTAGGAGTCTAGAAAGCCTGTATGGCAGCACACCAAGTGAAAAAGAAATCTGACAGGACGCTTGTTTTCTGCTGCTTTCTACTCCTCATTAATTAAAACAGTCATTTTGAAGGTGGAGATGGGCGAAGTATCTTCGGTTTGGTCCCCAAAATAGTTTGTACTGCAAAGCTTTTAAAAACTTAAACGTTAAGTACACATACAAATGAATATATCATATACCTGACATGAAGACATTGAAATTTTAATGTTGCACAATCCTGCTAGCACTCCACATGTTTACTTTCATAAATCCTAGAGTAATGCTGAAGCCTTTTTGGCTTAAATTTTACTTGGGTTGTAAAATTAACCCAACTTTTATTGGGTAACTAATACCATAAACCTATGGGGAGAAAGAAGGTTTTCGATGACCTCGCCTTGGATCTTGGAAACCTAAGTAC
>RJWJ010036691.1:0-15913 GCA_004363605.1 Indri indri | reverse complement strand
AGGAGCTGGGACTACAGGCACGCGCCACCATGCCCGGCTAATTTTTTCTATATATATTTTTACCTGTCCGATTAATTTCTTTCTATTTTTGGTAGAGACGGGGTCTCGCTCTTGCTCAGGCTGGTCTCGAACTCCTGAGCTCAGAACGATCCGCCCGCCTCGGCCTCCCAGAGTGCTAGGATTACAGGCGTGAGCCACCACGCCCGGCCAGTTTCCAGTAATTTGTTACATAGCAATAGATAACTGATGTACTCCCTCTCTTAAAATCTTCAGTTATAGCACCTGCTAAATATATTTCTCTCTTTTTCTTTCTCCATGAAGTCCTTTCACAGTTTCTCTTCCCTCCTCTGTTTCCTCCTCCCTGCTATGCCGTGAAGCACCCAGCTCCCAATAAGTCATGGTCCGCTCTCCAAGTGGCCATCTGGGTACATGGTCTGGTTTCCTCTACTGACTGCTCTTGTCACAAGGCCAAGCCTCCCCTCTCCTTCTCCTCATACATTTAATAATGGTGAAGAAACTGCTGAGAGAACAAGGCAGGGCAGAAGGAACAGAAGCTGGAGAGAGAGGCAGGGGATAGCCACCAGCCATATTCTGTGACTCTTCATTCATCTGCCCTCCCCAATCCCTGCAGATCGATTGAAGAGTCACATCTCTCCCTGATGGCAAAATACAGAATAACTGCTGATGGGCCTGGAGATGCCTTCAGTTCTCCACGTCCTGAATTATGTTCCAGTCATATGAGATCTGGCAATCCCTAGGTTTCCTGGGTGTTCCTTATTATTCCTGGATTCCCATGAGATTTATATTTTCCTCATTTCCATCTAACTAAATTGAACTACAACTTCTAACCCAAACCAGATATTTGTTTATAGTGGACAGAATTCCCACAAATGCTATGTGGTTATCTTGCAGATGACTACAATTATATAGCAAAATAACTAAGACGCCACTGGCCATATGAAAAAAAAAAAAAGAAGAAAAGGCAAAACATTACTTGGGATTTCATTAATAGTACTTTGAGGGTTTATCTCCTCTTTTGGGCTGTGAGCTTCATGAAGGCAAGGGTTATGTGTGACCCTGTGGGTAACCACAGTGCCCAGATGATCTTGAGTATAGAATGCACTTGATGAATATCTGTTGGAAAATGCACCATATATTTGTTTGTTTGTTTTTTATTTCAGAATATTACAAGGGGACAAACACTTTGGTTATATAAATTGCCTTTACACTGCCCAAGTCAGGGCTACAGGCATGCCCATCCCCCAGACAGCGCACTCTGCACCTGTTAGGTGTGAATTTACCCATCTCCTCCTCCCTCCTCCCACATGCCCAGCACCGGATGACTGTTACTTCCATATGTGCACAGAAGTGTTGATCGATTTAATGGTGAGTACCTGTAGTGTTTGTTTTCCCATTCGGGTGATACTTCGCTTGGAAGAATGGGCTCCAGCTCCATCCCAGATAATACAAGAGGTAGTTCACCATTTTTTTATGACTGAGTAGTACTCCATGGTATACATATATCATATTTTATTAATCCACTCATGTATTGGTGGGCACTTGGGTTGTCTCCCCATCTTTGCAATTGCGAATTGTGCTGCTATAAACATTTGAGTGCAGATGTCTTTTTTATATAATGTCTTTTTTTCCTTTGGGTAAATAGCCAGTAGTGGGATTGCTGGATCAAGTCGTGGTTCTACTTTTAGTTCTTTGAGGTATCTCCATATTACTTTCCACAGAGGTTGTACTATTAATAGTTTGCAGTCCCACCAGCAGCGTATGAGTGTCCCTATCTCTCCGCATCCATGTCAACATTTGTTGTTTTACGATTTTTTGATAAAAGCCATTCTCACTGGAGTTAAGTGATATCTCATTGTGGTTTTGATTTCCATTTCCCTGATGATTAGAGATGTTGAGCATTTTTTCATAGGTTTGTTGGCCATTAGTCTATCTACTTTGCACCACGTGTTTGTAAAGGAATGGTGAAATTAGTATCAAATGGTCTTCCACATTAGCATTTTTATAGTCCATCACGTAATTTCTTTTCTTTTCTTTCTTTTTCTTTTTTTCTTTTTTTTGAAGAGACTGGGGCCTCACTATGTTGCTCAGGCTGGTCTCAAACTCCTGGCCTCAAGCGACCCCCCAAAGAGCTAGAATTACAGGCATGAGCCACCGCGGCCCTGTTTTTTTCTTTTTTTCTTTTTAAAATTGCACTGAACCAACAAACAGGGTAGACAGGCGTGTTTTCTTCACTGTAAGGAGAGGCTACTATTATTTTTTAGCTAGGGGCCCATCCAAAGTGACCACTGGCTCCTCCTATGAGACCCAGCAACCTCCCCAGTTTGAAACCCAGTTCCACATTTCCCAGAATACTTGACGTTCTCGCCTGTCCCCTCTGGCTATTAACAGGTATATTAACCAATAGAAAGGGGATATGCCTGGAGTTTGGTGCGAATGGAAGGACGCAGGACGTCTGTTTTCTGCTAAGGGTTTCTGCTGGGGCTTTCTTAGCCAGTCTAAGTTGGCCCGGAACCTGGCCGGCGGCAGACACCCTGCAAGCTCTGGCCGCCCGCGGTGAGGCGGCAGAACAGCAGAAGAGGATCCGCAGAGAGGCTGAGCACAGAGCTGCTCCGCGATTGGAGGGACCAGGTGCCAGAGCGAAGGAGACCTCACTCTGGCTACGCTCCGCGGTAGTCGGGTGAGGTTAAGAGAGTCGCATCTGCAGATCCCATTCTGGGGGTACAGCATTTGGATCCCGCCCTCAGCTCCAGAGAGGATGTTTTCAGGGTCCGGTAGCTCAGAAATTGGGTTTAGCACTTGTCACCGCTTGAAACTGGGCATCCCGGGACTCCGAGTCCGTCTGGGCCTACATTTCCCAGAAGGCTCGGCAGTGATTGACAGCTCAACCAGCCTATGGACAAGGAAGACTCCTAGCCATGGAAACTGAAAGGCCAATGGTAAGATGCCAGGGGCGGTGTTTTCCGGCTCCGGGCTGTCGAACGCGGAGTCCACCTGTGTCCCCTCAGCCCTGTCACGAATCCCGGTCGGATTCTGGGAGGGACTGCCTCTGCGTTTCGGGCCAGGCGCGGCTCGGCGGTGGAGAACTCTCACTTCCTGCTCCATCCCCGCTGGGCCCTGGGGCGGTGAGTGACTCAGTGGGGGAGACTGCGGTGGCAGCCAGCGCGCTGCTGAGGGGGCGTGGAGGGGCTGGCCCGCCACCCCCTTTCTCTGCTGGGGTCCTGCGCTCGGCTTTCGGAGCCCCGGGGTCTTGCTGAAGTGTGGGGATAAGTAACCGTGACTTCTGAACCGTTGTCTGGATAACTCATCCTCTTAATTTTCTTGATCCTCTGTGGTGGTCGCCGGGTTCAGTTTATCTTTCTGACCCTCTGACGGCTGCCCCCCGATTAGGGCCTGCAGCACCACGAGCAAGAGCGGGTGTCGGCCCCACCCGTGCAGTCATGTTCCTATTAATAAACGCAGGGAACAAACCGGTGCCTCTCACAATGGCACTTAGTCACAGCACCTCAGTGCTGTGGGGCCTTTGAGGTCACCTGTACAGGGGAAAGGAGGCTGGGTGGGAAACGGGGTTTCTATAACCATGGCCAAGAATTCTCTCCCACTCAATTGCTCTGTCTCCTGCAAGTGAGCCCTGCAGTTGTGTTTCGTAAGGAAAGTAGCACTAAAATTTATACTCAAAACCCTTATTACAATTACTTCCTAATGACATCGTTGTTGTTTGTTAAGGTTTTAAAACAAAGATGAAATGTGTTCCTACAGTCTTTAGGTCCTTAAAAACTTAATACTTTATAAATGACCAATGGCAATGTCTGCAAACATATGTTTCTGTGAAAAGTTTTGCGTGCGTGTGCGTGTTCTAGTAGGAAACAGGTGCTTTGATTGGTGGGACACAGGACGTGAAAGAGTAAAACCTCCTCACCCCATCCTGGTTCTTCCTCCACTGAGGTGCAGAATTCTTTGTAGCAGGTGGTCATTCAGTTGGTTGATTTGTGTTTGTTTCTATTGGAAACTCTTTAAGAGAAAAATCATTATCTTACATATTTCTTTGTGACTCCTAATACCTTGCAACATATTAATTACTGAATGAATTAATGATCCATTCAGTAATCCTGCAGTCCCCAACCCCCCAGGCCATGGACTGGTAAGGTCTGTGGCCTTTTAGGAATGGCCGCGCTGCAGGAGGTGAGCGGCAGGCAAAGAGCGAAGCTTCATGTGTATTTACAGCCATTCCCCATCACTTGCATCACCACAAGCTCTGCTTCCTGTCAGGTCAGCAGCAGCATTAGAGTCTCACAGGAGCCGAACCCTACTGTAAGCCGCACGTGCAAGGGATCTAGGTTTCGTGCTCCTTATGAGAGTCTAATGCCTGATGATCTGAGGTGGAGCTGAGGCAGTGATGCTAGTGCTGCGGAGAGGCTGCAAATACAGATTATCATCACCAGAGAGATTTGACTTCACAGTAAATGTAATGCGCTTGAAGCATCTGGAAACCAACAAACCCCCCAACGCCTCCCCCACCCTGCCTGTGGAAAAATTGTCTCCCATGAAACCGATCCCTGGGGCCAAAAAAGGTTGGGGACTGCTGAATGAACTCTGATCACCCTCCCAAAAAGTAATTTTTTCATGAAACTGCTGTCAATTTATAAATTATTAATGATTGGTTTCGGCCCCCAAGAGTTGTGTTTTGTGTTATTCCCATTGAATTTCACTTATTTTTACAACCTATCTGTGTCCTTTTTTAAAATCCATGTCTTTTTAAGTCTGATTTCTGACTCCATGAAACCTTGAAGTAGATTGGTACCTAGCACAGTTCCGTTTGGGGTTCTGCATAGTCTGTCCCTTGAGGTTGACCCCAAATCTATAAGCCAAGAAGAGTCAGCTGTTCTCATAACTAATATGAGTATAGTTAAGTCCATAATTTCCTAGCTTACTGAGGAAAATGTAGTTGGAGAGAATCAAAAGCTTTCCAGAAATCAAATTATATCTGTAAACTCTTTTGTTTATCTTGTTCATCATGAACAATTTGTTCCTCAAAAAGTCAATGTATGCAAAAGACTGAGGGTTCTGTAGGTGTGTTTGGGAGGTCCAGGCCTTTCTTAGTGGTGGGAAAGTTGGCCAAGGGAAAACAGGACAGTAAAAACAGGACAAGAGAAGCAATCCTCCTGTGGCTGACAGAATTCTCCTCAGGGCTGTTCTAAACCTCAGGGGGGGTTTGTTTGGGTATACTGGGGGCCATCGTTTGGTTTTCAGACAATGGTGAGAATATCTAGGGAGCTACTGATGCATATTGAGGTCTCTTGCTTTAGGAACTGATGACCCTTGATGATGTGGCTGGGGACTTCAGGGAAGAGCGGGTTACCTGGACACTGCTTAGAGAATCCTCTTCAGGGATGCCACCCAGCACAGTTAGAGGAATGGGCTCTCAAAGGGTAAGGATGCTACTCTTCTTTATTTATTTTATCGTATTTTAAGAGACAGTATCTTGCTTTGTCATCCAGGCTGGAGTGCAGTGGCTCCATTATAGCTCACTGCAGACTTCAACTCCTGGGCTCAAGCGATATCCTCCCGCCTTGACTTCTTAAAGTGCTGGGATGATAGGCGTGAGCCACCACACCAGGCCACTACTCTTCTTTAGATTTAAGACTTAGATATTTTGAGAGGGTCTAGCTCTGAGTGTCTCTGGGATGTTGGGTTCTTAGAGCTCCAGACCTCTGTGAGATTAATTGTTACCTCCCTCACAGAAAAAGAATGACTTCTATCTTTATGACACCTTATGGTTTGCAGATGTCTTTGATATTGATTATCTTATTAATATCTCACTATAACCTTTTGATATATGTGTTACCAGCTAAGGACACTGAGACTCAGAAGTTAAGTGGCAGAGGTGAGAGTCCAACCCAGGTCTTTGTGGAAAAGAAGGAGCTGTCCCTGTGGCGTTTTTGTCTGTTACTTGAAAATAAACACCTTATAGTGTTCTTTCTAAAATACCATGGCTACTCCTCTTCCTGCTTTACTTCATATCTATTAAACAAGTAATATTTGCTCATTAAAGAAAAAGACAGGCCGGGCACTGTGGCTCATGCCTGTAATCCTACCACTCTGGGAGGCTGAGGCAGGAGAATCGCTTGAGCCCAGGAGTTTGATGTTGCAGTGAGCTACAGTGATGCCACTGCACTCTACCCAAGGTGACAGAGGGAGACTCTGTCTCAACAAAGAAAAAGATAAGCAAAATGAAAACAAAAGTCATCCCTAATCCTACAACTGAAGAGTTACTATCCTACCAGCCTTTTTCTAAGCATACATAAAATTTACAAAAATATACATAAAAGAATAATATTGGGATTATACTATACATTCAGTTGTATATCCTTCCTTATGCATTGTATTGTGAATATATTTTGACAATAAATATCTTTCTGTACATCATTTAAAATAACCACCTAGTATTTTGTTGTATGGAATAATATTACTTTGTTGTATGAAGTAGGATATTAGACTGAATCATATTTGACCATTTTTTTACCTATAAAAATAAGAGTTTCATTTGGCTCAATCAAATATAATTATTCCTTTGTTGTGGGACATTTAGGTCATCTCCACATGTTTACCAGTGTTGTGATGAACGTATTTTAGCTAATTGTTTTTTTTTTAAAGTCTTATTTATTAAAGTATAATCTTATCATTTCCTTAGAATTAGAATTGCTGGGTCAAAGAATAGATACAGACCTAAGGTATTTAATACTTTGCCAATGCCCTCCAAGATGATTGAATCAATTTGTTTATTCCCACAAGCATGATATCAAAGTGTCCGTTTCTTTATATTCTACCTGTCACAGTGGGTGTTACAGTTTAAGAGTCTGGGCAAAGTAACCATGATAGGTAACATTTATTGAGGACTTGCCACTTAATCCTCACAACCACCCTGTGAGGTAGATCTTATTCTTATTTCTATTTTTTCAATGAAGACACTGAGACACAGAGTCTAAGTAATTTTTCTAAGGCCATACAGCTTGTAAGAGGCAGGTTAGGATTCAAACCCAGGCAGGGTGACTTCTGAGTTTGCATTCATTACCTCTACACTATACTCACGTTGCCTAAATGTGTCATTGTTTTAATTTGAATTTCTTTGGTTAATGGTGAGGTTAAAGGTTTTTCATACATTTATAGGCCGCTTGTATTTTTTTCTTTTGTCAATTGCCTATTCATTTCCTTTGCCTATTTTTTTTCTTCTTAGCAAGTGTTTGTCTTTTTCTCATGGCTATATCCACTATTTCTCTTCTGGGAAAAATTTTAAAGCCCAACATTATAGTTAAGTTCCTTGATTCTTTCTAAGAGTAAGGTCAGGACAGCTTTGTTTCTGATAAAATTCTCTCTCCACATGAGTTTAGCTTTGCGCCCTTAGAAATGAGTTATTGTGCTTACTCTAGAGTTTCTATCACTCGAGTGTGGTTTGTTTTGTTTTATTTTGTTTTTAATGGGAGGAAAAGGGCTTTTGTCTTAGCCTTCTGGGGAGATCACCCTGTTTTATCACTTTACCATGGCTGCCTGTTTTATGAGACCAAACACACATTAGAGTTCCCTTGGTGTTCTCCCCTACCTATGGAAGGAGAAAGGCTTGGATTTGGGTCAGGCGTGGCTCAGAATCACATCCTATGTTTACCTTCTTGGGCAGGATTTCTAGACCAAATGTAATCTCCCAGCTGGGACAGAAAGAAGAGCCATGGGTCCTACCACTCCAAAACTTTGAGGCAAGGAAGATTCTAAGGGAAAGTCACTCAGGTGAGTTGTGAGTGCTACCCACTGGGAGGAAATCTAGCATTTCAGCCCTAGTTTAGTTGAAGAATTTGGAATGCTGTCCTAGACTTTTGTTCTTGGTATTTTTATTTTTTCTTTTGAGACAGAGTCTCGCTCAGTCACCGGGGCTAGAGTGCTGTGGTGTCAGCATAGCTCACAGCAACCACAAACTCGTGGGCTCAAGCAATCCTCCTGCCTCAGCCTCCCAAGTAGCTGGGACTACAGGCACTTGCCACCATGCCCAGCTAATTTTTTGTTTCTATTTTTAGTTGCGTGGCTAATTTTTACTATTTTTAGTAGAGACGGGGTCTTGCTCTTACTCAAGCTGGTCTTGAACTCCTGACCTCACACAATCCTCCCGCCTCGGCCTCCCAGAGTGCTAGGATTACAAGTGTGAGCCATGGCACCCGGCCTGTTCTTACTATTAAGAAGTTTAAATTTGGCTTCTTGGGCAGTCAATAATGGGATAAAGTCTTCATTTTGACTAAGCATTTCACTTTGTATAAACTAACATCTTTGCAAGAGTTGCCCAATTTTGACAATATGTGGTACGCTCTTGAAGGATATCAAGATTACCTCAAGATTCATCTGGCCATCTTAAAAAGAGTTTAGGAATTCATGTTTTCTGTAAGCTCAATGAACTTCAATGAACTTTTCACAAAGTGAAAAACAGAGTGGTTGAATTAAGTTTAGTCTGCTGCAGAAACAGTAATTTTAATCTTTCTTACTGCTCTCTGGTGTTCTTTCCTGATAACTGATAACTTTATTCTCTGTTACTTCTGTTAATTTTTCAGATTTTGAGCACCAGGTGGCAAAACTCAATCAGAATATTTCTGAAACAGAACAATGTGGAACATCCTCAGAACGGACCAATAAAAATATTTCTCATACTCCTGGTTGGAGAGGAAACTGGGAAAGGGGCCTTGAATTAGAAGGACAACATGGAACCCTTCCAGGAGAGGGCCAGCAGGAGCTCTTTTCACAGGAGAGGGATTTAAACAAGCTCCTGGATGGATATGTAGGAAACAAGCCTGTGTGTGCAGAATGTGGAAAAAGCTTTAACCAGAGTTCCTATCTTATAAGACACCTAAGAACCCATACTGGCGAGAGGCCTTATAAATGCATCGAGTGTGGTAAAGGCTTCAAACAGAGTTCAGACCTTGTCACCCATCGCAGAACACACACAGGAGAGAAGCCCTACCAATGCAATGGGTGTGAGAAAAAGTTCAGTGACAGCTCGACGCTTATCAAACATCAGAGAACCCACACGGGTGAGAGACCCTATGAGTGCCCAGAGTGTGGGAAGACTTTTGGGCGGAAGCCACACCTTATAATGCACCAAAGAACCCACACAGGAGAGAAGCCCTACACGTGCCTCGAATGTCATAAAAGCTTTAGTCGAAGCTCAAATTTCATCACCCACCAGAGGACCCACACGGGGGTGAAGCCTTACAGGTGTAATGACTGTGGGGAGAGTTTTAGCCAGAGCTCGGATTTGATTAAGCACCAACGAACCCACACAGGAGAACGGCCCTTTAAATGCCCAGAGTGTGGGAAGGGCTTCAGAGATAGTTCTCATTTTGTAGCGCACATGAGTACTCACTCGGGAGAGAGGCCTTTCAGTTGTCCTGACTGCCACAAAGGTTTCAGTCAGAGCTCGCATCTGGTAACACACCAGAGAACACACACAGGTGAGAGACCTTTTAAGTGTGACATCTGTGGGAAAGGATTTGCTGACAGCTCTGCTCTCATTAAGCACCAACGAATCCACACAGGAGAAAGACCCTACAAATGTGGCGAGTGTGGGAAGGGCTTCAATCAGAGCTCCCACTTCATTACCCATCAACGAATCCACTTAGGAGACAGACCCTACCAATGTCCTGAGTGTGGCAAGACCTTTAATCAGCGGTCCCATTTTCTCACACACCAGAGAACACATACAGGAGAAAAACCTTTTCACTGTAGTAAATGTGACAAGAGCTTCCGTCAGAAAGCGCATCTTTTATGCCATCAAAACACCCATTTGATTTAGGAAATAGTCCTCAGTGGTTCTGCTACTCCCTTCCAAATTTCCATTCCTACTGTCTTCAAGTACCCCAAACAGAGAAAACCTGGACTTCAGTAGCTCAAGTTGGGCACTGATCTGTTCTCTCTCTTTCTTTTCTCTGTTATAGCGGAGAGGGTAAACTTAAAGGGTCCAAATAACGTTCTGAAGACAAAAGGCATTCCTTCAGTGTGTGACCGATTTAGACAGGGAAAGTAAGTTTAATGGTCTACACCTGGTTACTAAATGAGAAGTGAGAGAAATGTGGCCTAGAGATCACATGTAAATGACCAAGTATAGTGCCTGGCACAAAGTAGATGCTCAATAAATAAATGGTCACATTTATTATTATTGACAAATATTTGAAGTTTTATATAAAGCCTTAATGCAGTGCCTGGCCTTTAAAAGACATTCAATACAAGCTTGATCACTTGTATCAGCTTTATTATTCAATAAGGAATTTATTAATGCAGCACTCCCAGGGTCATAACTTGCAAGAAATTAGATTGGAGCTAGGTTTGGGGTCTGAACATATAGATTTAATAGAAAGGAAACTCTTTCCCGGTCCAGCGCTGTGCAGGCATTAGTCACCAGATGTCTTACTGCCATGACGAGGCAGAATTATCATACAGGATGTTTGCAGTCTGTGACTTAGAGGCTGAAAGAATTTCAGAAGCTCTTTGAACAGCAGCATATAAGATACTTCCACTGTAGGTTTGCTGTCATCTGAGATATAGAAAATATTCTATGAATGTTACAGTTCTTTTAGAATTTGTCTAGCAGATTTTCTGGTCCTCACCAGAAGACCCCCTAAATCTATTTTTTTTAAAAAAGAAAATATTCCGTGATGAGCAAATCAGAGAGATCTGGAAGAGGCATGTAAAATTGTGGAAGCAAAATTGCTGAGAATGTCAAGTGATGTTACTGGGATCTTTCCTGGCATTTAGTTGAAGGAAGCAACCCCTATTTTCTAATTTGCTGGACCATTGGTCATTTAGTTTTATTAGGTTAATGCAACTCTCTGATCCTTTTAGGGCCATTCATTTTATGCACTAGTACATTCTTATATTTAATTGAAATAAATTGAGGGAAGGCAGTGTGTTGGAAAGAACACTGACTTAATTGAGAAGGTAAAGGGTTTGGCCGGCCCTGACCCTTAATTTGTCCAGACTTTCACCTTCTCTCAGCCCGAAGTTTTACTTACCTTACTTACCTCACAAAGTTGTCGTGAGGATCTAAAAAATATATATACATACATACATAGACACACATGTAAGCACTTTGTTGTAAACCGTAAATATAATATCTCTAAGGTTTAATGTTACAGTACTGTTGCTAATGTCTTTTTTCCAAGAAGTTTTGGCTAATATTTCTCCAGGTGTCCCATTTTCTCTCATAATGAGGGACTTTCTTTTTTTAACTGTTGAAAAACTAAAGTGTGAAAATGCTAAATGACATGACCTATCACGGGTCACATAGTTAATGGAAGAGCCAGATTTGGGGGCAGATCACTAGATTTGCAGTCTGCAGGCTTCCTCTTCAACAACAGACAAGCTCTGGGATCTGTTAGAGTGCCTCTGAGACACTACTCAAGGATAGAGTATGGGACTGAAGCACCCACATGATATCTATTAAACCAGTCTGAATTTGGAAATGATGGAGGGAAGTAGCCTAAGTTGTAGGGAGCTTTACAGGATCCTGTGCTAGGGTCCTTAATCCTGATGGAATGAAAGTGGAGGCGGGTGCAAGGGGTTAAGGAGGGAGTTGGGTGGTTATCATTTTATAGAGAGAAAGGTGGTGGATTGAAGGTTTCTTTCTTTCAAGCCTTCCTACATCAATACAGACTGAATTATTACATCAGCCTTGGAACACTATTTCATTCTCTTCCGTTTACGGAATGTCGTCTGAGTGCTATAACTCACGGGGTCTAGAACTCAGCTGATAACCTTAGCTCCTTCTTTGAAAGGGTAATTAGATAATTGACTAGGAAAAAAAAAGTCCGCTTAATCCAGTGCAATGGTTCTCAAAATGTGAACCTAGACCAGTAGCATTGGCATCAACTGGGAACTTATTAGAAATGCAAATTCTCAGTCCCTACCTCAGACCTACTGAATCAGAAACTCTGTGTTCTGTGTTTTAATAAGCCCTCCAGGTGATTATGACACACACTCAAGTTTGAGAACCAGTTTTAAAAGATGTCTCCTCTATTAAATACAGCCACAATGATGGTGATGTGTATAATAATATCATCAAGTGTTCCAGTCAACATTCACATTTCCCTAACCATCTTATGTTTTTTTGATTTTAGCTTTTAGTTTGTTTGAAGCAAAATCTAAATAAGGTCCTACATTCAATCGGTTGGTATGTTTCTTACAAGCTTTAATCTAAAGTCCTCTTTCCTCCCTCCCCCACCCCTCCTCTTTTCTTTCTTTCTTTTTTTCTTTTTTTCTCCTCCTTCTCCTTCTTTCTTCTTCTTCATCTCTTCTTTTCTCATAACTTATTTGTTGTCGTGTCTCCCACAGGTCTATACGTTGTTAATTTCACCCTATGGTGTTCTTTAATGCTCCTCTATCCCCTGCTTTCCTAATAGTAGTGATTGGATCTATAAGCCTGATCATATTCAGATATTTTGGCAAGAGTACTCCATAGTGATCTTATGTACTTCCATTAGGAGGTACATGGGGTTATCTTGTCTCTCTTCTTATGATGTTAGCAGCCATTGATAATTCCTTATTTTATTTGGGGTTGCCAAATGGTGATATTTTATTTCCGTCATTCCTTCTTCATTTATTATCTAGAATAATTCCATAAAGAGAACTCGCCTATGTCAACTATTTGGTTTCCCTGAGGTACAGTTTGTATAGGAACAGCACAATAGCTGCTTGATTAGAACTTCTTTGATTTTTAAAATACTGCTTTCTAAATTTTGGCCTCCATGACTTAGATCTCTAAGCCCCTTCCAGTGAGAGACTCTGTTCTGACAGGAAATTTCTAAATGCATAAATCTCACAATGACTTTCCTAATGTACCTTGTTGCTCTTCTCCTCCCTCCCCTCCAGTTTGTCTAGGTTCCCCATGAAGCAGTGTGCTAAAGAGCTCAATAAACACTCACATCGGCCTGGCTGTGGCGCATGCCTGTAATCCTAGCACTCTGGGAGGCTGAGGCAGGAGGATCGCTTGAGCCCAGGAGTGTGAGGTTGCTGTGAGCTATGATGATGCCACGGCACTCTACCTGGGGCAACAGAGCAAGACTCTCTCAAAAACAAACAAACAAACAAAAAAACTCAAGTGATTCCTTAGTCAGGGAGAGAATCTCTAATTTGGCAATTAATATTTCCCAGTACTATCCTGGCTTGAAACAGGAGCAGCAGCTGGGAATGACTTTACATCCCTTTTATGGTAATATGAGAGTATGCCATCTTCATTTATTTTATCTACCCAAGTATTGTTCTAAATCAAATATGATCAATGCCTAGACAATGACAATAATTTGTAAAAATCAAATGAGGAGGCAAGGGAAGAGCCCGGCAGGCAGAAGTAAGGGATAATTTATGTGAAATTCAGGGGTTTCGTCTCTCCAGGTGTAAGTGTTTTGGCCAGGGGTAGAACGCAGAATGAGAAAATACGGAGTTGAGAATGATACTCCTCAGAAGTGACATTCCAAGAATTTGCACTGGATTAATGTTAAAAGTCCTGGAAGGGTGTCCCACAAGAGGGAGCCAGTTAGAGGACATTTGAGGGAAACAAAAGCTACATTATGAGCACAAGGATTCGTAACCCCAAATGCAGTTAGGAACATGATTTGTGCTCATTGTCTGTGAGTGCCCTCAGATTCAGGGGCAGGATCTGGAAGCAGCCCAGAACCAGGGGTTAGAAGAGCAAGCTTCTACTTTTGGTGCAGCTGTTTACTAGCCAGCTGTCCGTGGACAGGTCAGTTAGTCACTCTAGACTTCAGTCCATCTGTCAAATCAGATAAAGATTCCTTCTAGCTCTAAAAATTTACAGATCTGGGGCTCTCACAGATCCCAGTACTGTGCAATGTTATGAGCAGCCTCTTCCACATGTGCCCCTTTATGCTCTGAGACAATACATGCTGGTAGCCTATACCCCAGGTCTCTCTCCAGCTCCCACTCCTCCCTTCCGCCCAGGTTCTTGGAGGAAAGGTGAAACCTCAGAGCGGCCAGCAGAGTTGGCATATTACATCCAAACTAAAGAGCTCCTCAGGCTCCAGCCCCTCCTGCCCCAACTCCCCTGCTTCCTAACAGTGTTTTACAGACAAAAGTTACTTGTTTGTAACATAATATATACATTATGTCTTTTATATATATATATATATATATGTATGTAACTTTTTTTTTTTTTTTGAGACAGAGTCTCACTCTGTTGCCCTGGGTAGAGTGCAATGGCATCATCATAGCTCACTGCAACCTCAAACTCCTGGGCTCAAACCATCCTCCTGCCTCAGCCTCCCGAGTAGCTGGGACTACGGGCGTGTACCACAACACCCAGGTAATTTTTCCATTTTTAGTAGAGATGGGATCTTGCTCTTGGTTAGGCTGGTCTCCAACTCTTGGCTTCAAGTGATCCTCCCACCTTGGCCTCCCAGAGTGCTAGGATTACAGGCATGAGCCACCACACCAGGCCTTGTAACATATATTGAATCCTTTGCTTTCACTTTGTTCTTCACGTTGTACGTCTACAGGTGTGTCTATTCTGTAAGATGCGAGCTCTTGAAGGGCAATGTGTGACTGCTTTGTGGCCCTTCCAACCCCCTCTCACCCACCCTAGACATGAGTAAGGAATATTTAAATGCTATTGCTGAGAGTGGAGGTAACTGCCTTTCCACATTTTTCCTTCGCTTCTATCCTATGACTGGATGATTAACTTCTTACCTATGCTCTGCACATCTGCTCTTAGGTCATCACCAAGCCCTATCTGTTTTACTTCTTGGATTCCTCTCAAACCTGTCTATCAAACCTCTCCATCTCCACTGCCACTCTTTGGTCCAAAACGACCAAAATCTCTTACCTGAATTCCTGCAGTAGCCTCCTAACAGATCTTTTTCTTCTCACAGAAGCCAGAGTGATCTTTTAAAATCCTAAATATAATCATATCACTTCCCTACTTAACATCAGCAGCTTCCTATTGCTTTTAGGATGAAGACGCAAATCCTTACCCAGGTCTAAGAGGCCTTTGCAGTTTGCAGAGGGGAGGGTCCACTCCCTCTTCCAGCCTCTTCTCATGTCACCTTCCCTCTCCCTAGCTGTGCCTCAGCACACTTGCATTTTCTGTTCCTTGGTCACACCAAGGTCATGTGCTCCTTAGAGCCTTGGTACTATTCCCTCTTTCCAGAATGTTCCTCACCCAGATCTTCACATAGGCTATTTGTCAACCGGGTTTCAACCTGAACTTACCTCCTTACCAAGACTTTCCCTGACTTTCGCATCTAAATCAGTCCTCCTCCCCCAACAGTCTCTCTCCACCACATTACCCTCTTTTATTTTCATCAAAGTCCTTATACCTGTCTGATAATTTCTTGTTTATTGATTTGTTTTTGGTAAACTCCATGAAAGGAGGGAGCGATTATTCTTGTTTCTATTCTTTCCTGGGCACTTAGAGTCGTTCCTGGCACAGGGTCGGTGCTCATAAATCTTTACTGGATAAATAATGTATGCATGCTCACAGGCAAGGAACTTGTTGTGCTGGAAAAGTAGCAGAGTGAGAAGAAACTGGACAGGTGAATAAAGGTCACACCAAGAAGGCTTGCAGTTGCCAAACTGAGGAGTTTAGATCTTACTCTCTGGGGAGCGGGGTGTCGTTAATGTTGTTGTAGGAGAGAAGAGACATAATCAGCTTTTGAGGAGGGCTGATTTGGCAGCCATGTGTAGGTCATATTACAGAGAGAAAACTGAAGGCTTTGAGAACTGAAGGCTTAGCACGGTGCCTGGTATGGTAACTTCCCAAAAAGTGAGCATTATCACCAAGCGCCGTGGCAGGCACCAGAACAAAAAGGCAAGATCATCAAACCATCTTCCTCCCTCAAAATAATTCTTCCTA
>RJWJ010036690.1:0-15931 GCA_004363605.1 Indri indri | reverse complement strand
CTACTCCCACCCCCGCCCCCGTGTCTCTCCCCCACCTCCCATCAGTAACACTGACCTGAGCAACCAGAAATGCCCTCCCCACCGGCCCTCCAGGAACACCCAGGTGCCAAGACTCGCCTCACTCTGGTCCTGAAGGAGACAAGGTGGACACAGGAGGGGAAGAGCCACCAGCTCTGGGGAGAAGGAGACATGTGGGGAAAAACCTAGGTGGCACTGGCGAAAGGTGCAGGGACAAAGCCAGCAGTGAGGAGGGTGCGACACAGAGTCAGGGCAGGCCAGGGTCAGACTCGCTGGAGGAGGGGCAGGCTGTGGGGCTCGGTTTGAGCCCCTCCCTTTGTTTCCTCCCTCTCTTCATATCTCAGGGCCTTCAGGAATCAACATGTGCGGCGTCGAGGGCAGTCTCTGCTGCTCCCGGCTCAGCCCAGGCGCTTGGCCCACAGGCGCTTCCCACGGAGCCACGGGACCCCAGGTGGGTGGCCAGTCTCCCCCAAGCCCAGACGCCCAGAAGCTCCTCCCTGACCTCTGGGCTCTGCTTCCCTGCAAAGAAAAGGCCAGAACTTGACCTGCGGCCTTTGGCTCCCCTCCCTCCAGAGCAGAGGGCTCCCTCCCAGGCCCCCACCCAGCTCAGCACAGCATCTGGGCCAGGCCATCTGGTTATGGGAGCAAAGCCCAGGGCAGCATCTTCCCACCAAATCAGAAGCTCTGACATGGGACAGTAGGTGTCAGAGAGACCAGCCCCGTGCAGATGACAGGCCTGGGGTAGGACGCAGAGTGACCTCAGGTGCTGCGTGTTGAGCAGCCCCCTGCCCGCCCCTCACCCAGCTTGCACGCCACTTAGCAGGGCTGAGGAGGGACCCAGATTTTCCATCAATTCCTCCTCTCCTCCTCCTCCTCCTGTCTGTAGCCCCTGGTGAAAGAAAAACCCTACACAGCATAAATTTGCAGCAGTTTATCCGAGCAAAGAACAACTGGTGAATCAGACAGCCGTCAGAACCGGAAGAGGTTTAGAGAACTCTGCCCTGCAACCTGGACAGTGTTCAGCAACAGAACACGACTGAAGAGAGAAGAAACAAGGACAGAAAGTGGGTTGGTCATTTCAACGTTACTTTCCTTGTAAAGGTTAAGCAGAGGACACTTCCTTATCATTCCAGCTAAAAGTGGCCTGTTTGGGGATTTGGCTATTCATTCTCTCCCCGCTACCCCCTGCCCCCAATTTCTTGGAAGGTCAGATAAACGACTTCGTTTCAACCTGGTCGCACTGTGGAACTTCAGCACGTGCGAGTTCTTTTTGGTCCGGTCTGTTGGGCCTAACACAGGAGCCCAGAACAAACCATGGCCTCTGTGACTTATATCTAACATCCCCAGCCAGACACCTAGGTCGCCCCAGCATTTCTCCCTCCCTGTCCCCCTTTTCAGCCACACTCTGCCAGGACCACTGTGTTGCTTGGCCTCCTCCCACCTTCCAAATGCCTCCACCTGGCACCAGTGCCAGACCACTGTGTCAGACACCTGAGTGATGTCCTGTCCTCGGACCCCCTCCTGGCTGGGTCCCCTGATACAACCCTTCCCAGCAGCACCTCTGTGCATTTTTACCACGTGGGAATTGAAGTCCAGTGTCACTGCCGGGGCCCCTCGCCCTGCCGGCACTGCACGTCCCTGCGCTGTCCTTCTTACCACCGTCGGTGTGGCTGCAGGATGGAGAAAGGAGCGAACCTTGCTTTCCTCTGCACCAGCCGGGCAGGGGGCTGCTCGACACGCAGCACCTGAGGTCACTCTGCGTCCTACCCCAGGCCTGTCACCCCCGCGGGGCTGGTCTCTCTCTCCTACACCTGCTGTCCCATGTCAGACCTTCCGGACTGAGCCTCTAACTATGTTATCTTTTCTCTCCTGTTCATCATCTATTTTTCTTTATTCCTACTTTCTGGAAAAGTTCCTCTAGGTTACATTCTATCCAAATGTTTACAATTTATACTATCACATTTTTTTCATTTCTAAACGGTCCATTTGTTCTGCGAATATTCCTTTTTATAGCACAGCATGTTTTATTTTGGCATGCCATATTTTCTCTGGAAATATTAAAGTTTTAACTTTTGAGCTTTTTTTAAGCCTTGTGTATTTTCTGTTTCCTCTGAGTGCCTGCCGTGTCTTTTGTTTTCTCCTTCTGTGGGCCTCTGTCTTTCCTCAGAGCTTTCTGGAAGCCTCTGCTACTTCTCAGAGGCCCATGGCCTTGCAGAGCTCAGACGCTGTGTGTGTGCTGCGGAGTTCGTGGGTCTAGACAGATTGGGCAGCAGCTTGCGCCCATTTTTTCTCTCCAACAGCTCAGTTTCTCCAGAAAGGATTCTGTCCTCCTTGGGGTGTAAGCATGGCTCCAGGGTTCCAGGCACCAACTGCCACAGAGCGAGGGGTTCTCCCTGCCCCGTGTCTGTTCCCACTCAGCCCCCGTCGCGTGCTCTCTCCACGTGCCCGGTGCCCTGGCAGAGCACCTCCGTGACTCCTCCTCCCCAGAGACTAACCTCAAGTTCTCTGCAGGGTGGTGAGCGAAAGGGAGGAGAGGAAGTGGGTAGCTGACCCTCTCACTCTCACGGGAGGCAGAGGATCTAGGAGTCCAACGGATTCTTAAAACACACCCCCAACCCACCGTCTGGCCTCCGGCACCCGCTTCCACTCTGCCTGCTGAGACACCCAGGCCTCTGCCTGCTGAGCCGGGCTGGGGTTCTCAGGTAAAAACGACCTGCTGCCTCTCCTCCCACCCCCGCCAGCCTTGCCTGCTCTGTGAAGTCATCTGGCTGTCACTCAGCTTCAGAACTTGCATGGAGCTCTCCCTTCATCCTCCAGGACGAATTCATACAGATTGCAGCCATTCGCTGCCCCGCCCCTCACCTAGCTTGCACGCCACTTAGCAGGGGTGAGGAGGGACCCCAGATTTTCCACCAAACACCCCTCCCCAGGAGTGGGTGCAATCCCAAACCACACTCACTCCTGTACAGACTCCTGTCTCCCAGCCGCCCCCACGGTCAGCCTCTCGGTGCCTTCTCTTCATCCCTGTCCACTCTAGTCACCACGAGAAACCCAGGATGCCCCTGTCCTCGTCGCCCCAGAATCCCATCTCAATAAGACCTTATAAATCCGTTGAATTAGCCCCCTTTTCCCACTCTTCACCAAATCCATAAACCTTTCAACTCTGGCCTCTGAAATGCACAGCCCTGAGCACAAGCGCCTCTGCTCAGCCTCTCTGAACATCACCTTCTCTCTCCCTGAAACCTGCCTCTGCTCTGAGGATGCAGCTTTCCCTGCAGTTCTCTTGGGGGGTGGCTTATTGCTGTCCTTTGCCTCATGACACTGGGACTGAGGGTGGGGTTGGTGTCCTCTGTGCTCCTCTGGCCCTTCCTACCTTCCCGTCTTCCTGAAACCACCCACCAGCTGAGTCGCTGCCATTAGACTCTCCCACCGTTGTCGACCACCCATCCCTGTTGCGGATCCTATATAGCCTGGGGCCCTCCTCTTCATTCCTCGTGGGTCTTAACCCCTGGCTCAGCACCACTCTCACTGCTCCCGCCAAAGTCCTTGGTGACCTTGGGCCCACATAGACTCACAGATGAGTCTTCCAAATCCCCAGCCTCTCAGTTGACTGAGGGATAATGTCTTCAAGCTTCTTGGAAGCCCTAATGTTTGACTGAAAAAAATCTGTGAATCACATACCCTAGACTCATTAGAGGACCTTTTGTCTGAGGCATGATGTGAAATAATAAGAAATGTATATGCTGGCTTTTGACCCTGGTTCCTGACACAGAGCTCTAAGACCCTTGTAAATAGGGGTGCTAGGGGGACTTTTGTTCTAATATTTGGTCTTTGACTCTGGTTCCTGACACAGAACTCCTAATCCCTTGGAATTTCCTGGGTGATAGGAGCAACTTTGGTTGTAACGAGGCAACGTTTGGTGGGCTCCTCGATGAGACTAGTCACAAGAAAGATCAAACCGTGATTAGAAGCTTGGAACTTTCAGCCCCACCACCCATCCTGCAGGGAGGGGAGAGGGGCTGGAGACAGAGGTAGTCACCAATCATGCTACAAGGTGAAGCCACTGTAAAAACCCCACAAGCAAGGTTTTCAGGAGCTTCTGGGTGGGTGAACATAACCACGTGCTGGGAGGTGGTGCAGCCCAACTCCATGGAGACAGAAGCTCCTGCACGCGGGACTCTTCAGACCCCATCCTATGTGTCTCTTCACCCGGCTGGTCATCTTAATCCTTTAGCATATCCTTTATTATAATATTATAATAAGCCAGGAGACATAAGTAAGTGTTTCCCTGAGTTCTGCGAGTCGTCCTAGAAAATTACAAAACCTGAGACAGGGTTCATGGCAACCGGATTTATGGCTAGTCAGTCAGAAGAACAGGTGACAACCTGGGGCGTGCGATTGGCATCTGAGGTCGGGGCAGACTCGTGGGACTGAGCCCTCGACCTGAGGGGTCTGCGCTGACCCTGGTTAGTGTCAGAAGCAAACTGAATTGTAGGACGTGCAGGTGGCGTCTGCAGAGAAACGGAGACTTTCTTGGGGGGAGGGGTGCGCTCACACATCTGGTCACAGAAGTGTTCTGTGTTGAGGGTACAGTGGAAGAAAATAATTTGGTTTTTCAGACTAAACACGTTGCCTTTGATCTTTCTGAGGTCTTACGGGATTTTACAGTCACACCTTTGGTTTCCTCTTCAGATTACATACTCCTGCAAGTGCCCTGGATTTCATTTTAACATCATTTATTGTCTGCAGGCTGAGAGTTTTAAAGTCAAGTCCCAGCTCCCCCACATTGAATAGTCCTGACTATAATTTGTCTCTCTCCTCTCTCCTTTTACAATGAGCCACAGGAAGAAACCAGGTAGCACCTTCGACACTATGCCTGGAAATCTTAGCTGTGCAGCCCAGTTCATTAGGTACATGTTCTACTTTTCACATCACTGCAGGTGGCAGCATTGCTTTTGCCATTGCAAAACAAAGAATGCCTTTCCTTCTTGCCTACTGAGAGACCCTAGAGACAGCACTTAAGGTCTCTACCCCTAGTCTGTTCACTGGTAAGCACAGAACTGATAATCGCCACTTTACCAAGCCATTTGGATTTCCAAGTAGGATGATACATTCATAAAGCACCAGACGTATGAAGGACACTGAAAAAACGCTGAGCTTTGGAGGGAGTGAAGTATGGTAGAAAGAGGACTCAGCCGTGACACAGCAGAGACCACCCAGCGCTGGGAAGACAGATAATAATGTGTGAGCAGAGGGTGAACTTGGAGTCCATATAGCTTCCTCTCTCCATGGACAGCAGAAGAAAAAAAAGAAAAAATCAGGATGAGGAAACTGACCGAGCTGGGCCCAAACGCATGCATACCCACTGCCACCTCTCCGGCCAGCAGTGGTCAGGAGCAGCCTTCCTCCTTGTCAGGACGGTGTGGCCACCAACCCCACGTGTAAGGGGACAGGGACGGGATCACCTCTGCATCTGGCGTGCAATTCCACGGGGTAGTCCTTGACCATCTTCCTAGTTTCCTGTTCTGATTGCAGATGGGGCATGCAGTAGAAAATCCTGATGGAGCTCAGGAGCCTGGGTCCCAGCAAAGCCACCTGCCACTGTCCACTGGTCACCGACCTTCTCGAGACCTCAGTTTCCGCACCTGTAGGGAGATAAATATTACCACCACACTGACGTGAGGACAAAGATAAACAATGCTAATGAACACACTTTGTAAATAATAAAACTATGTGAATATTTTATTCCTGTTGTTTCCTAAGTTTCCTCCCAGCTCTGAGGCTCCGTCCTGCATCCCACACTTGGTCTCTAGGGGACCAGCTTCTCTGGTCTGCCCTCTTTTCTCCACCCTCACCCTTTCCCGTCCTCACTTCTCTCGACGGCCCCTGAAGTCCGGGAGCCCGTAGATGCCGTGGGGAAGGGCACTGCACAGGAGCCCAGGGAGCAGAGGGGCCAGGGGTGGGCGAGGCTTGGAAACAAGACCTGGATTTGCGCTCTCAGCTCAGCCATGTGCGAGCTCGGGCAGGTCACTGCCCCTCTCTGAACCTCTGGCTCCTTCTCTGGAAAACGAAGGGGATGGAGATGAGTTCTGCCACCCCTTCCACATGGGAGCAAGTCAGTGAGCACAAACTGAACACTTCCCTGTGCCTGGCTCAGGGCTACCAGGGACCCAGCACCACAGGACACAAGTACAAGGAGCCAGCCCAGAACACAGCTGTGAGTCCATGGGTGGAGAGGCCCTGGGGAAGATTCCAGCACAGGATGAGGGAAGGGGACAGGGAGGGGAGCAGAACTGGCAAGGAGGTGGCCAGGGAAGGACAGAGAGTGGGACACCAGTGGGCACCAGACAATGGGGGAAGGAGCTCAGCAAGGATGAGGAACTTTGCTATGAGGTCAAACTAGTCAGGATGCCATGACCTCAACTGAGCCCCACAGAGGGAGACACAGTCCCAGGAAGGTGGTGGAGGCCTGTCCCATCTCCACTCATCCCTAAGGTCCTGGGAGCACACTGGTGTCCAGGGGCAGTTTGAGCTTTCAGGGTCTCCCGCCTCCTCTTTCTGGTTCTCACCTTCCTTCCTGGGCTCCTCTGGGGACCCGGCTCCACACCAGGCCCAGGGCAGGGAAGTCTGGGGACAGCCAAGGTCTCGGGCAGACCAGAATCCAGCACCGAGGCTCCTCTTTCCTCTGAGCCTCCCGCTAAGCCCCAGCCAACGCCACTGCCCTGTGGAGCCCTGCTCAGAGCTTCTGCTCTGTGCTCCCAGCCCTGGTCTCCTCTGCACCCGGATCCTAGAACTGACTCTCCCCTCCTGCATGCACAGAACCTCCCAGGGTGGCAGCGCTTCAGGGACCCACCAGGCAGGCCTGTGTGAGCTCCATGGGGTCCAGTGTGATCAGGATCCAAATGTCCCTCTGACCCTGTCAACTGTCTCTAGCCCGTCCTTCTAGGGGACACGAAAAAAAGAAAGGCCCACACCGGAAATGAGGTGCAGTCTGGAAAGGGAGAGGAACACGGGAGGAGAAGGCAGCGCTTGAGTTGACCACAGTTTCCTCCCGTCTCAGTTCCTCTCCCGCGTCCCCACCTCGCATGGGGGATGCTGGGCAAGGGCAAGTTCCCGTGGCTGCCCCGGGGGGCAGAGAGGAGGCCTCTCGGGGCCCAGAGGTGCCCCCTGAACCTGGGGGAGGGGTCTCCTGGCTCCCCCTCCCCCTCATCCATTCCTAAAATGTCCGTTTCCCTGGCCTGCCCCTGTCACCCACAGGGCCTGTGTCCTCCATTCTTCCTTCTCAGGGGTGCAGGGCAGCCCTGATGGATCGGGCCCATTTCCCCGGGACCACGTAATGTCCTCAGCCCATCAGTGTCTGCCCCGAGAGCTCAAGGAGAGAGGCGGCTCGATTATGAGGACCGCTCTCCTACTCCTGCAGCTGACAGCCCCTCCGCCTGGCCTGCATGTGCCCGAGGCTCCGGAGGAGGAGGAGGGAGACGCAGGAGCGGGAGGGCTGGGCAGGGAGAGGCGGCTCTGCAGCCAGGGGGCAGCGGGAGGCTTACTCCAGTGTGGGCACACAGGTGGCTGCACCCCTTCCCCAGCCCTGCCTGAGGCCTTGTATTCTGGGCTCCTGAGGAAAGAACCCTGAGCCTGAGGGACTGAGGGAAGGGAGTGGGGAGGGTCTCCATGGGCAGGGCCCGTGCCGCCCCAAGAAGATGGGAAAAGGAAGGGGTCCAAGCAAGTCACTGTGGCCTGCCAGGTGCCAGCCCCAGGCACAACGCCTGACTGTGTTTTCCCCATAGGTGACCCAGGACGACACCCCTGGGTCTGGCTTCTCAAGAGGAAAGCTCAGGCACCCTAGTAGGAAACACAGTGCTCCCTGCAGCTGTCAGCATTTTCAGAATTGTCCCCAGGTGTCCCGAAGTGAGCTTCCCTGAAGAAACGCGCTTCTGCAGGCTTCTGGGAGAAATGCCACTCACCTGTCCCCAGAGAAGGACTGGCCTCTCCATACAAACAGCTCCCCCACACAGAGCCAGGAGGGAAGACAAATAGTTTTTTCTACGTAGAAAACAATTCTTGTATATGATAAGAGATACTATAAACAATGTTTTAAAAATTGTGACAGGATAGAAAAAAATAACATATGTTATGCAAAGATTTATATCCAGAATGTAAAAAGAATGTGTGAAATCAATAAGTGAAGGGCAAGAAATCAATAAAAGCAAAAACAGCAAAGGACAGAAACTGCAATGCAAAGAAATGCCCCACAGAAAATTAATATACGGAAGACAAGATTGATTTTATTAGTAAATGGGAAAATGCAAATTGAAACAACTTTGGGGCATCATTTTTCACCTATTAAATTAACAGAAAGTTAAAAAATTGGTTATTCCCAGTGGTGACGAGGTTGTGAGAAAATTGGCAGTCTCCGAAGCTCATGGTGGGAATACGAATTAGCACATCCTTTTAGGAAATCAATTTGTCCAGATTTATCAAAACATTAGATGTGCATCCCCTTCCCGCAGACAATTCCATTTCTAGTGTCTACAGGAGAGAATGAATCACGTGTGCACAAAGAGCCATATATAAAAGGTTGTTTGTTGCAACCTTTTATATAATAGCAAAACTTAGAAACAAATCAAACTGGCCATGAGTAGGAAAAGAACTAAATATTATAAATGACGCTGCATGTCTAGTATGAGGTACTACGCAGAAGTTAGAAGGAATGAGGCAGATCTGTGTGTACTAACATGCACAGATCAGATGGCCCGAACATATTTAGTTCAAAAAAATCAAGCTGCTGAATGACACATATCATAACACCTCATTTATATCAGTTGAAATGGAGATAAAGGTATATCGCTGGACACAATGTGTGCATGTGTGCATGCGTGTGTGCACGCGTGTGTGTGTGTGTATGTGTGCATGTAAAAACAGGGAACAGCACGTACAAGAATCGCCTCAAGACGCTACCATGGGTAATGTCTGGGGAGGGGTGTGTGACTGGGGTGGGACAGGGGTGTAAAGGGGACTTTCACATTTTACACTGTATTCTATCATACTGAATGTTTTTACTATAAAACATACTTGCATTTAAAAAATGAAAATGTTTTAATGACTACTGGCGTGAGTGGGAAATGCAGAAATCAGAGGTCACCGCAGCCTTGCCCCTGGACAGCAGCAGAAGGGGGTGTGTGTGTGTTGCCCTGACCGAGTCTCCTGATGACAGGCTGGTTTCAGTGCTGTCTCTGGAGCCTCAGCTTCTGTGTGGTGCACACCCTTTGGTTCCCACACACTCCAATTACACACTTGTTCTATCCTCTCATAGTCTGGCAAGCTTAACAAGACCAATGACGCCTACTCTGTGTCCCATCCCTGACCTCCCACTTACCACACTAGCCCAGCAATGATGCTTAACTTATGTTCGCACGGAAGCCCCTACGCAAAGGTTTACGGTGCCCTTACTCAAAATCACCACAAACCGGAATCCACTGGCGAATGGATCAGCGACCGTGGCGCATCCATGCAGTGCAGCGCTGCTCAGTGACACAAAGGACAGGCTGCCAGTAAGGGACACGTGCGATGCACTGGATACACCTCGATCCATTAGGAAAGAGGCCAGCTTCACCAGGCTGCACACTGCCTGATTCCACATATAAGGCATTCTGGAATAGGCAAAACCAGTAGGAGAGAAATCAGTGGTTTCCAAGCGCCGGGGTTTACCACGGAGAGGCATGGGGGAGTCTTGGCGGGGTGAGAAGACTGTTCCGCATCTGCGCTGTGTTGACGGCAACTGTAGCCACCTCTGTTAGTGCTTTCCTTACTTCCCTTCTTCCATCTTTATTCCTTCTTTACTTTTCTTCCTCCTCCTCGTTCTTTGGCAGTGGAAAGCTCCCTTCAAATGGAATCCTGTCTGTGCCCCTGCAGATGCACCCACTGGAGGGGCACTGGTCTCGATGAGGACGGGCGAGGGTCCTTGCTCGACGGAAATTTGTCCCCATGTTTTCATTCTACAGATGAAGAAACTGGGGCCCAAGAGGAAAGGGGCTCCCTATCCACATGCTCTGTGGGCCCAACTTTCCCCCATGTCACTCTCAGAGACCACTGGGGGCTCAGAGAGGCCATGATGGTCAACAGCTTGTTCTAAGCATTCTAGAGTCAGCCAAAGCTACAGCCTGGTCATGGTGTAACAAAATAGAAACAGATCCAGGGACAAACACATCCTTTCCAAAACCTGCCACCCATACTCTTCTCCCTACCTTCTTATCCAAAGAGGCCCATGGGCCATGTGTCCTGGAGGAGCCGCTGGTTTTTCCAGATTGACCATGACTTTGCCATGACACAGACACAGCCTTAATAGGGTTCACCTTGCAGCCTCTCGTGCAACTGTCTCAGAGCACGGATACGTCTTGCAAGCCTTCAGGGATTCGGGAATCCCACTGCTGGGAATTTATCTCACAGATATGTAAATGTGAAATGACATATGGAGATGGCTCTTTATTGCAGTACTGTTTGTAATTTAAAAAGACTGAAAACAACCTAATGCCAAGCTACTGGACAGCCATGCAGCAGAATGCGCTGTGTTTTCACAGGATGAGGAAGCTCCCTATATACTGACATGGACTGGCCGCCAAGATGCTGTATATTTTGTTAGGTACAAAATTCTGTCTAACATATGCCAGCTTTTGTGTTTTTTAAAAAGCAGAAATTACACTCACATGCATAAGAAAACTGGGGAAAAACAATAAACCAGTAACAGTGGTTGTTGGGGTAGGGCAGGAGTGGGGGGATGGGGGCAGGGTAGGATAGACATTTTTCACTTTTTAGATATATTTTTATTTTTCAATCATTGAAGCTATTCAAAATTAAATTTCTTAAAAAATGATTGTGGAGGAGCTTCCACTTCTGGGAAGATGGAATAGAGGTACATTCTCCTGTTCTTCCCACTACATAACTACATAGCACTAAAAATCCGGGGTGTATATATACACATACACACACACCCCTATAAAACAAACATGAGATGACTGTGAAAGGTGGAGAGAAGAAAGAAGACCAGCAAGGGACCACAGGACCCAAGCAGCACCACCACAGTGAGCTCCCTGGATTTTCTTCTTACCTCACATGTTCCAGACTGGATACTGGAGAAACTGCAACCCAGAAATGCAAACAAACACCGGAAGAAAAGCCTTAAGAAATGCCTGCTCTCTCTAGCCAAAGGACCAAGACAGAAAATTTTTATCTTGTTTGGCATTTTGTTTATTTGTTGTTTGGAGATGGGATCTCACTATTTTGCCCAGGCTGGGCTCAATCTCACAATCCTCCTGCCTCAGCCTCCTGAGTAGCTGGGACTACAGGAACACCACTGTGCCAGTCTAAAGCAGAAAATTTTTAGACACAACTGCTCTACTCCAGCCAAACACCACAGGAAAAAATGCAGCCTCGCCTCACCTGTAACACCAGCAAAGGCTGAAGCAGAGAGCCCAGACCTCTACCCTGTGATAAGCCCCCCACCCCCACCCTGGAGTCAGAGTAGGCCAAGTGGGAAGTCAGGGCTTTGATCCACTGGTGTGGCATTAGCACCCCCACTATGGAGTCAGAGGAGAGCACACAGGGAGCCTGGACTTCCATGCACACCCAGCAGTCACCAGGTGCCCCTGGCCCTCCCCCCTGGGGTGGTGTCAGAGGAGGACTGGCAGAACATCGGCACTTTCATCACCGATCAGTTTCATCAAGGCCACTCTCCAACAATGGCAGTAGAGGCACCCCCTTCCCCTCCCAGCCAGGGTGGTGTCAGAGAAGGCCTAGCTCCCAGCCCCGCCCAGCAGTTATAAGGAGTGCCATCTCAGCACCCCCCACCCCTAACCCACCATGTGTCAAACAGAGGCCAAGAGGAGAACCCAGACTTCCACCCCTACCTGGCAGTAATAATGTGGCCCCCCACTTTTACCCACAGGAGCTAGCCCAGGCAACAGAGCAAGACATAGTCTCAAAACAAAAAAGAGAGTGGCTATATTAATATCAGATAAAGTAGACTTTAGAGCAAACAAAATTACCAGGGACAAGGAGGGACTTTACATAATGCTAAAAGTGTCAATCTGCCAAGAAGATACAGCAATATCTAATGTGTATGCACCAAAAACACAGAGCTGAAAAATATGTGGAAAAAAAAAAACTAATAGAACTGACAACAGAAAGGACAAATCTATAATTATATAGTTGGAGACCTCAATACCCCTCTCAATAATTGATAGAACAACTAGACACAAAAGCAGCAAGACTGTAGAAGAACTCAAAAAAAAAAAAAAAAACAACCAAACTTTATAGAACACTCCACCCAATAATAGCAGAATATACAACGTTTCAAGCATTCCCAGAACATATACCAATATTGACCACATCCTGGGCCATAAAGCAAAACACCAACAAATTTAAAATAATTGAAATCAGCCAGGCGCGGTGGCTCACGCCTGTAATCCTAGCACTCTGGGAGGCCAAGGCGGGTGGATTGCTCAAGGTAAGGAGTTCGAGACCAGCCTGAGCAAGAGTAAGACTCCGTCTCTACTAAAAATAGAAAGAAATTATCTGGACAACTAGAAATATATATATATATATATATATATATATATATAGAAAAAATTAGCCGGGCATGGTGGCGCATGCCTGTAGTCCCAGCTACTCGGGAGGCTAAGGCAGGAGGATCACTTCAGCCCAGGAGTTTGAGGTTGCTGTGAACTAGGCTGACGCCACGACACTTTAGCCAGGATGACAGAGCCAGACGCTGTCTCAAAAAAAATGAAATAAAATAAAATAATTGAAATCACACAACGTATATTTTCTGACCACAATGGAATCAAATGAAAAATCAATAACAGAAATATAACAGGAAACTCTCCAAATACTTGGAAACTAAACAACACACTTCTAAATAAGCCATGGGTGAAAGAGAAAGGTCCCAGGGGAAATTTAAAAATACATTGAACCAAAAGGAAAATTAAAACACAACATATCAAAATTTGTGGGAAAGCAGTATTGAGAGGGAAATTGAGAGGAAAAACACCAAAATGGTTTCATTAGAAAAAAGTAAAAGTCTCAAATCAGTATTTAAGCTTGCACCTCAATCTAAGCTCAGACCTAGAAAAAGAAAAGCAAAATAAAACCAAAGCAAGAAGAAAATAATAAAAATAAGAACAGAAATCAATGAAATCAAAAACAAGAAAAACAATAGAGAAAATCAATGAAACAAGAAACTAGTTCTTTGGAAAAAATCCTAAAATGGACAAACCTCTAGCAAGATTGACAGAGAAGAAAAAAGACACAAATTCCTAACATCAGGAACAAAGCAGGGGATATCACTACAGTCCCTGCAAACATCAAAAGGATAATAAGGGAATACTACAAACAACCCTACAGACACAAATATGACAAGTCAGAGGAAACGGACCCATCTCTTAAGCACACCTACCACAATTCACCCAATATGAAGAGATAATTTGAATTCCCCTATAACCACTTTGAAAATTCAATACATAATTTAAAACCTTCTAGAAAAAGAAATCTCCAGGCCCAGATGATTTTACTTGAGAATTATACCAAACTTTTAAAGAAGAATTAACACCAATTCTACATAATCTCTTCCAGAAAGTAGAAGAATGAAGACAGTAGTACTTCGAGACCAAAACCAAAATAATATGAAGAAAGAAAACTACAGATTGATATTCCTCATAAATAAAAACGCAAAAGTTCTTAATAAAATATTACCAAATAGAATTCAACACACGTAAAAATAATTATACGTTATGACCAAGTGGAGTTTATTCTGGATGTAAAGCTGGTTCAATGTTTGAAAAGCAATCAATGTGTTTACCAGATTAACAAACTAAAGAACAATCACACAATCCTCTCAATTGATGCAGAAAAAGCATTTGGCACATTCAACACCCATCTATAACACACAAAAACTAGAAATAAAGGGAAACTTCCTCAACTTGATAAAGAAACCTATAAAAAACCTACAGCTAACATACTTAATGGTGAAAAAATGAATGATTCTCACTAATATCAGGAACAAGTAAGGCAAGCTTGTCCATACTCACCACTGCTACTCAACATAGTACTGGAAGTTCTAGCCAGTGCACTTGGGCAAGAAAAGGAAATAAAAGGCATACGCATCAGAAAAGGAGAAATGAAATGTCCCTGTTTGCAGATGACATGATGGTCCACGTATAAAATCTCAAGGAAACTACAAAAAACAAACAACTATTTCCTATAACTAATAAGTGAGTTCAGCAAGGTTACAGAATATAAGAACAACATACAAAAATTAGTTATATTTCTATAGACTAGCAAAAAGCACACAGAAATCAAAATTAAAAATATAACCTCATTTACAATCACTCACAAAAGATGAACTACTTAGGTGCAAATATAACAAAATATATATAGGAACTCTATGCTGAAAATGACAAAGCACTAATGAAAGAAATTAAAGAAGATCTAAATAAATTGAACATTCATGGATTAGAAGACTTAATGTAGGAAAGATGTCAGTTCTCCCCAAATTGATATGCAGGTTTAATACAATTCTTATAAAATCCAAGCAAGATATTTTTGCAGACATAGACAAGAGTATTCTAAAACTTACATGGAAAGGCAAAGGAACTAGAAAAACTAAAACAATTCTGAAAAAGGAGAATTGAGTTGGAGGTATCTATCTACCCAGTTTCAAAACTTATATGACATAGCTGCAGTAGTCAAAGCTGTGTGGCATTGGTGGGGGGAAATGGAACAGAACAGAGAACCCAGAGACAGACCCACGCAAGTATGGCCGACTGATTTTTGACAAACGTGCAAAAGCAATTCAATGGAGGAAGGATAGTCTTCTCGACGAACAATGTTGGAGCAACCGGATGTCAGAAGACAAAAAAGAACTTCAATCTAAACCTAACACCTTGAATGCAAATAAACTCAAAATGGAACATAAATTCACATGTAAAACATAAAACTATAAAACTTTAGAAGCTAATACAGGAAAAAATCCTTGGGCTTATTGATGAGTTCTTAGGCATGACACCAAAAGCAGATCCATAAAAGGAAAAAAAGTCAATAAATTGGACTTCATCAAAATTAAAAACTTTTACTCTGCAAAAGATTCTGTTAGGGAGACAAAAGGACAAGCTATAGACTGTGAGAAACTTTACAAACTATACAACTTACAAAAACTCTTATCTCCAATATACAAAGGATTCTCAAAATTCAGCAGTAAAAAATGAAATAAACCAATTACAAAATGGACAAAAGACATGAAGAGACATTTCACCAATGGTAAATATAAGCACATGGGAAGATGTTCAACATCATTAGCCATTAGGGAAATGCAAAGTAATGATGAGATATTACTACATACCTATCAAAATGGCTGAAATAAAAAATAGCAACAATGCCAAATGCTGGTGAAGATGGGGAGAAACTGGATCACTCACACACGGCTGGTGGGAATGTAAATGGTAAGCCACTCTGGAAAACAGTTTGACAGTTTCTTTATTTATAAAAATTGTATATATGAGGCATATAATGTGATAGATTGATATACATATACATAGTGAAACTGATTACTACAGTCAAGCTAATTAACATATTTATCACCTTACATAGTTGCCTTTTTTACAGATCTATGGTGAGAACACTTAAGAGCTACTCTTAGAAAATTTCAAGTGTACAATACACTATTTTTAACTAGTCCCCCTGCTGTAGATTAGATTTCTAGAACTTATGCATCCTACTTAATTGAAACTTTTTACCCTTTGACCAATACCTCCCCATTCCCCCCACATTCGCTACCCCTGGTAACCGCCATTCTCCTCTGCCTCTATGAATTTGACTTTTTTAGACTCCAGTGCAAGTAAGATCATGCAGTATTTGTCTTTCTGTG
>RJWJ010036689.1:0-15950 GCA_004363605.1 Indri indri | reverse complement strand
TATTAACTCATTTCAACTCTATAACAACAACTCTACAATGTAGGTGCAATTATCACCCCGACTTGACAGTCAAGGATCTTGAGGTCCAGGGAGGTTGAAGGACAAGGTCGCATGGCCAGTGAGTAGACGCACCAGGATTTGGCTCCAGAGTCATGGCCAAAGAAAAGGGGGATACTTTTGGGGGTCCTGTGTTCCTTCTTTTGTCTCCCTCAGATATAATTGGGATTCTTTCATAGATTCCCTAGAAAACCAAGGCCACTAGGATATTATTACCTTGCTGTAGACTCCATACCAAAGTCCAAGATAATTAAGTTCCTATTCCCTTCCTGGAACTTAGATTTACACTAAAAAGCAGGCAGTTGGGGCCTCATTTATTGCTCTCTCCAGGCAGTCACTGAGTGTCTACCACGTGCTGCCCTGTGCTGGCTGCTGGGTGGACGGCCCGCTGGCTGAAGGGCCAGTGTATGTCTGTAGCTGAACCAATGACTGAGTTTTCCTTGAATGCAGTATGTTATAAAAAGGCTGTTTAATGAAAAGGAGAAGAAGGCCAAAAGATACGATAATTAAGTCAGAGAATTTAAGAGCTGGCACCATCCCCTCACTCAGCTCATAGCCCCCCTGCTTGTTCCCTGAGAACCTTTGGTTTCATACAAGAGGTAACAGGTACTTCCTGTCCAGTACAACACAGTGCGCACGTCATGGGCAAAGGTGTGCGCAGGCGGTGGGGACCCCCCTCCCAGGTGTCCAGAGCGGGCGCTGGCCAGGTGGAGGTGGCAGTTGCAATCCGGCACTGGGTAGACATGTGCAGGGCGTGAGGTGAGTGGCGGAGGCCATTCAAGTTGCTGTGACTAGTTCAGTATCACCAGGCTCGTGACTCTTCCTCTGATCCGAAGACCATTGTATCCAACTGCCTACCCTGCCTCTCCTGTGGGTGCTTCATAAGCACCTCGGATCAAAAGCTGAACTCATGATCTCCTGGCCAACTTTCCCTCTTCCTTAATTCAGGGAATGTGGTCAGCATCTACTCAGTTATGTGAGCCAGAAACCTAGGGCCCAGCTGGGTGGCTTCTCTCTCTCACCCCTCAGTCAGCCTCCACCCAGGACAGTCTGTCCACTGCGCTCCATCTCTACCCACCCACGCGTAAGCTCTGTTGCTGCTTCTGGAATACTCCCGGCTGCATGCCTGCGTCTGCTCTTCTCTGCACTGCGGCCAGAGCATCAGGGGATGAGTCTGGAGACCGGGCGGGAGGCAGGGGCAGAATCACTAAGGGTCTGATGTGCTAAGCTAAAGGGTTCATTCACTCATTTGTTCATTCATTCTTGCATTCAGCACGTAGTTATTGAGCACCCACTATATGCCAGATGCTGTTCTAGGTGCTGGGAACACAGCCATGAATAAAACAGACAAATCCCTAGTCCTCGTGGAGCTAACATTTTCCCACAGAACATCAGGTGGTCGTATGTACTCTGGGGAAAATTAAAGCAGGGGAAGGGGAAAAGAGAATAACAGATGCTGTTGTACAGAGGGTGGTACTACAGGGTGGTTGAGGAAAGTATGTCCAACAAGGTGGCATCTAAGCGGCAGCTTGAAGGACACGAGGAGAGAGCCAAGCGGGTCACTGGAAGAAGAGTGCGTTCCAGACCGAGGGATTCACAGTGCAAAGGGTCTCCAGCAGGGTCATGCTGATGTGCTCACAAAAGCCAGGAAGCCAATGCGATGTCTCACTCCTATAATCCCAGCACCTTGGGAAGCTGGGCTGGGAGGATCACTTGAGCCCAGTGGTTCGAGGCAGCAGTGAGCCAAGATCGCACCACTGCACTCCAGCCTGGGTGACAGAGCAAGACCCTGTTCCCCGCTGCCCCCGCAAAAAGCCAGCAACAGGCATTGGCACTGTGGCTGGAGGCCACAGGTAAAGCCTGGGGTGGCCCAGGTGGGGCCTGTGGGCCAAGCGAGGCAGAGCCATTGGTGGGTTGTGAGCTGAGTGCCGTGACCTGACTAGCTTTTAAAGGATCACTGTGTTGAGAATAGACTTAGGGAGGCCAAAGTGAAAGAAGAGAAGTCAGTAGGGGGTGAGAGGTGGGCCGGGGTGGTAGTGATGAGGTGAGAAGGGATCAGAGCCTGGGTGTTTGGAAGGCAGGCTGATGATAGTCACAGACAGATCATTCTGCCAGGAGGTGGGGGTGTGGGAACAGAGTGCAGATGCAGCTGGTGGTGCCCCAGGAGAGCCTGAGGACAGGGCAAACTGGAGGGATTAGAGGCGGCTCCACTCGTTGGGGTATTGGCCCCTTCGCTTTACTTCCCACACAGATCAGCCTGACTTTTCCAGACCTCCCGGCAGCAAGGATTGACCTTGGAGTGTCCTCCCTGCCCTGGCCAGAACAGTCCCTTGCACTCGGTGTACTTCCCTGCAGGAAGAGTCGGGGAATAAAGCGGCAAACGGAGCCTCCAGTGCCTTTGCACAGACCTTGTCCGGGACAGCGGCTCGTCCCTGGAGGTGCTGTTGCTGCAGTTACGTCGTTGGTTCTACACCTGCAATGAGTCTTTGATCCCCTTATCTGCACTGTGTTTCAGAATACAAGTCACTCGATGATTGTGAGGAGCTGGTGATCAATACTACAGCCACAATCAACAATTTATCTTACTACCAAGTGAAGAATTCTGCAATTCAAGACAAAAAGCTGTATATTGCTGAATGTAAGTTTCAGAGTTGGGTTTGGATAAATGCATGCTCATTTAAGGTTTTAATTTTACTAACTAAAAACAGAACTGGAGGCATTAATATATTCTGACTTCTGGTACAAATATCTTAGAGCCTGATCGGATTTTAAGAAATTAGAACATGGGGTAATTAGACTATGGAAAAATTAGTTTCTTAGTTCTTGTTCAAGTTCCTTACAGTTTGTATTTTATTATCGTTTTTAATGTTTAAATCATCAGTATTTAGTATGGTATTGGTTTCCATTAGCCTTAAATTAAAACTTAAATTCACTAATTTTATTTCTTTGGTGGTCACCAAATCCAGTGCTCTTAAAGCTGCTCGTGAGTAACAACATGGAGGGAGTCCTGGAGGCCGTGCGCGTCTTTGGAAATCTCTCCCAGGACCGTGACATCTGTGATTTCATTGTGCAGAACAATGGTGAGTTAACGACACTTAAATTCATAAATGTGCACTTCTTGGCAATAGTCACCTAAGTGCTTTTGGAGCTTGGGTCATTGTCACGTTATACTTATTTCTGCTTCGAGATATGTAGAGTTTTATGTTGCGTTCTGTACACGAGGCTCCTAGCTCAGGGTGCCAAGATGGACCTCGGTAGTGTTCCCCTGTCCTTTGTGAATGGCCTCTGCAGAGATGGCGTGTGTGTGTGTGTGTGTGTGTGTGTGTGTGTGTGTGTTTAATGGAAACAAATAATCTGCACTTATCATTTCTGCCCATGGGAATGGACTCAAGAGGCATTCTCTTTCATGTACTAGAATGTCCATCACATTTTGCTTGTAATAGCAGAAAGTGAAAACAATCTAAACGTCCATCAACAGGCAAGTGGATAAATACATTATGGAATATTCATGCAACCAAATGTTCTACAACATTTAAAATAAATGAACTAGGCATCCACATATCCACATGGGTCAGCCTCAAACACAATAACATAGGTGCAAAAAAGCTAACAATAGGAGGATATATACAGAAGAATGCCATGAATATGAGTTTTAAAATATGCAAAGCTATCTTGAATATTGCTTATGCATATGTTTTCATGTAGTAATGGTATAAAGTATAAATAGTATTTAGAAATGATAAATTCCACACTTAAGATAAAGTTTACCTTTGGAGGGAAAGGGACGTCTAAAAACATAAAATTGGATCTGTAATGTTTTTATTTTTTATTTTTAATTGGTAAATAAGAATTCTATGTGTTTACCATGTATAGCATGTTGGTTTGAATGCAATGTTTTATTTCTTTAACTGGGTGGCAGATTCCCAAGTGTTTATACTAACATACTCTTTGTCTCAAATATTTCATGTAAGAATAATAATTTTAAAAACTTTATTATCTGTGCTCATGATAGAAAATTCAGATAATGCAGATATTAAATATAAAAAGCAGCAGCAGCCAACTGTCACTCATTATCTCACTCCCCCAGAGATAGCTGTTAACATTTTGGTGTGCATGTTATACTCTTAAGAGTACATACGTATGTGATGTAGCCTTTGCCAAGCTCACTTCCCAACCCAGTCAATAGGGCTGAGGCCACAATAGGGCGGCCCTCTCTCTGGTGCTCAGTATAGTGGGAGGAGGCCGAGTGCACACCTTGTCCGTTCTCCTCCAGCCCTTTGCTCAGCACCTGCTGTGGGATGGGAAAACAGGACCAAGAGTTCCCAGTTCCATTTCCTAGGAGTAGGAGAAAAGGATTCCCCTGAGGCAGGAGCCTGCCTTGCCCTGAGACAGGAGATATCCCTACACTGGAAGCCTTGCCTTGGCACAGGTTGGTTTCCAGCAGTCTGAGTCTTAAATGTGGCCCTGGGAGACTTCAAGGATGATCTCACCAGGAGCCAATTCCCCTTTCCCGGGCTGCCTTGAGAACAACCAGCAGTTAGAGATGAATGTCACCTGTGCTCCCTCCTTTCCACCAGCAGGGAGTCTATCACCACCCTGGAGAGGGAGCTGTTGTCTGGTCATGTGTAGCAGCAGCATCTGGGAAGGAGGGAAGCAGGCTCTGGATGGTGGGCGAAGGGGAACCCACTGCTGGGTGATGGATAAAGCCCTAGGAAGAATAAGTTAAGCCCCTTAACAGGGGTTCCTGTTTTGCAAGCCACGCCCCATTTCCCCAGGGCCATTTATAAAATAAGAGACAGCTGAGAACCCTGAGCTTTCACTGGTCTGCATTTGTTTTCTGCCTTCCCAGTGCACAAGTTCATGATTGCATTGCTGGATGCTAAGCATCAGGATATTTGTTTTTCTGCCTGTGGTGTTCTGCTAAATCTCACTGTGGATAAAGACAAGCGTGTCATCCTAAAAGAAGGAGGTGGCATTAAAAAGTAAGTTTCAAGGCATGGAGTCCTTACTCACTCAGGATGCGAAGGATATAGTTTTCTCGGAAGCTTGGGCCCCTCTCGTCATTTGTCTGGGTCAAAGATATTTCAACGTTTGGAAGCCCCAAGCTGGGGCAAAAGTGGGGATTTAGGTTCCACTGGGCACTTAAAATAATTCAGAAGTAGATTATTGCTACTTTTGTAGCCACTTAAATTTGTAGATAAGAAACTTTTTTAAATGGTCACTGAATTACATATAATGCATATTAAATATCATGCTAAAATATTAAAATTAAAAACATTATGACCTAATAACTTCTCAATTTGACTTTTATTAACGCAGGTTAGTGGATTGTTTAAGAGATTTTGGTCCTACTGATTGGCAGCTGGCCTGCTTGGTTTGCAAAACTTTATGGAACTTCAGTGAAAATATCACTAATGCTTCATCGTGTTTTGGAGCTGAAGACACCAACACACTCTTAGTCCTGTTGTCATCATTTTTAGGTAAGACTCCTGACTATGATGAGTTTGAGTTTTATCAGAGTGAGATATTTTTTCCTTGACCTGTATGGATAAATATTGGTATGTATTTGGGTCACTATATTTCTATAAGCAACAAGAGTATGTTAAAGATTATTATAATTTGGAACTATCTGGAAGAGGCTGAATGTTATTTATAATAGGGACAGAAGGACTTTTAACTCATTGGATACTGTCATGATTTCTTCTATGGCTTTTTTTTTTTTTTTTTGCATTTTCTGTAGAGTACATAAACATAAGAAATCAGCATAAATGTATTTCTGTTGTTTAAAAGTATACACTGTTGTAATTGAGAAAATATGGCTGAAAGCCACCCTGAATTGTTATGCTTTTAAATGAATACACATTTTAATTAGGTTTAACGTGGGGAAGGGTTTGTGAAACTACTCAACATTACAATGGTGTTAATAATATCCTTGGAAGGTAGGATATCACTGATACAAACCAAAGAAAAAAGGATCATTTCTTACATTTAAAAAAATTTCTATTTTTAGGATAATTTTTTTCATCCTGGGTTAGATCTAAAAACAATTATTTGGGTCAGTAAATGAATTGAATGTTTTCAGTAATTCTTTTCCCAAAATGTAGATGTGCTCATCACTTCCCAGCCACTGCACTGGGTCAGTGATGCCGTGTGGAAAGGCTCAGTGTGACTCAGAGCCATGAGTTCGAATCCTCTGGCTCTCACTGGTGGTGTGATTCAGACAAGAGAATCTCATAACCTGTCTTTTCATCTCTAAAATGGGGACATGACCCCTGTCCTGCCCCAGGGAGTTATGTGGCTCCAACAAGCATCCTGAGAGCATAATGGGAAGATCCAGAAGGCTTGTAGTCAGACAGTTCTGAGTTTAAGTTCTCACCTTATCCCTTACAAGTTTGTTTTCTTTTTTCCTTTTTTGAGACAGAGTCTTGCTCTGTTACCCAGGCTAGAGTGCAGTGGTGTGATCATAGTTAATTGCAACCTCAAATTCCTGAGCTCAAGTGATCCTCCTGCCTCAGCCTCCCAAGTACCTGGGACTACAGGCACCTGCCACCAGGTCTGGCTAATTTTTTAAAACATTTTTTTTTTTTTTAGAAATGGGGTCTCACTATGTTGCCCAGGCTGATCTTGTACTCCTGGCCTCAAGCCATCTTCCCACCTTGGCCTCCCAAAGTGCTGGGATTACAGGTGTGAGCCATCAGCCCCTTTACAAGTCTTTAAATCTTGGGCTTAACCTCTCTGAAATTGTATTTAATCATCTCCAAGATGGGGATAATTAATGTTCTCCTTGCAAGGTTGGTAGGATAACAAATGAGCAGATGTGTACAAAGAGCTTAGAACAGTGCCTGACACATAGCAAGTCCTCAAGAGATAGCTAAAGTGCTTTGTAAACTCTGAAGAGTTGTCATGATTTATTATTAAACAGGAACTGAAATTCAGAAGTTATTTGAAAGAACCAGGTTTGCTAAGTTGATGTGAAATTTGCTTTTTCCAGGTAAATATAATTTTGTGTATGTGTTTTAAAACATGATAAGAAAAAAAATGAGCATGATTTTAAATTGAGGTTCACAGTCTGCTCCATAAATATTAAGCTTTGTCAGGTTGCAGGGAGCAGAAGTGCACGCTCAGGTTGCCTTAATCCCATTCTCAGTGGTGGCAGAGCATTGGAATCAGCTGTGGAGTTGAACAGCTTGAACACCTTCCTGGCCCCATCCCTAGGAATTCTGATTCAGTAGCTCTGGGGTGAGGCTGAGAATCTATTTTAAGAAGTTCCACAGGTGAGTCTGATACGTAGCCAGGATTGAGAACCTCTGCCCTGGTTAGTGAAGGACTTTAAGGGGAAGGATGTACCGGGAGGAAGGAAGCCAGGAAACAAGATACTGCCCAAAGCTTCCCAGAGGCCCACTCAAAAGAGTCCTGGGTTGACCCCCTCAGCAGCAGACATCATGAGCTCCCCTCCAGGCTCCCTGTTCTGGAGACCTGCCTCTGCTTTCTCTCTCTTGTCATAGAAAAAGTTCTGTCTTCTCTCCCCGCTTCTCCCTCTAGGTTCCTGCTTGGTCATGGCTTCACTAGCTGCATTCAGCGTGTGTCCCTCTGGTCTCCTCTGCTGGTGCACTTTTCTGTGTCCCCCGTGCAGGGAGAAAATGCGATTGGTTCAGCGAGTCACTCTGCTGTGGTGTAGGGCTTTCCTGCCTCTGCGACAGGCTCTCTGTGGCTTCCTTTGTTACCTACACCTGGGGCAGTCAGCCATAAATAACCGGGATGGTGGGGCCATGAGGCACAAAGATGGGTCAGAAGCAGGTGTGGGATGGCTGGTGTCTCAGCAGGGGGCAGTGTACCTGGAAGGCACTTGGCTTTAGTGGGCCTATTACAGTTGCCCCTCGGTATCCGTGGGGGATTGGTTCTGGGACCCCCCTCACATACCTAAATCCACGGATGCTCAAGTCCCTTATGCAAAATGAGGTAGAATTTGCGTAGAACCTATGCATATCCTCCTGTATACTTTGAATCATCTCTACATTACTTATAATACCTAATACAATGTAAATGCTATATAATTGTTATACTGTATTTTTAAAAATTTGTATTTTTATTATCGTTTTTATTTTTTCAAATAGTTTCAATCTGTGGTTGGTTGGGGGAACCCATGGATGCAGAGGGCCGACTGTGCTCCACTTCCAACTTTCTCTTATAGTCAAATTGGGCATCTACTTGTGCTTCTCCAACATGCCGTGTTCCCTGCCTGCCTATCTAAATGCTGCCTGTCCTTGCAGGCCCTTCTTGGATAGCTCTTGAAGCCCACGGTCATAGTCTAGTCATAGGAAATCTGTACTTCTTTATAGTAATTAATCATGAACTCTAACTTCTCCTGTATTATTGTTTTATCTTATTTCCCCACTCCCACTGGGCCCCATAAGGAAAAGGGTATTGCCTCATACAAAGAAGGTACTTCATAGATGCTTGTAGGTTGGCTAACAATAGTGGTACCTTTGTTTTAATAGGGCTATATCCTTTTAAAGGGATGCTCATTCTGTTTTCCCAAGATCTCTCTGAGGTCATTAGCTAGGTGACAGGTAAGGAAAGTAGGCCTAGGAAGGTAAGTGACTTGGCCAAGGTCACACTGTAGCAAAGCCAGGACTTTTCATCAGAAAATAAACATCTAGCCTTGTGTTTTCCTGCTACTCCATTACATGGTACACCCTTACTCCACCCCCCGCCCCCCCGCCCCCCGTGGAAGGGACTGAGGCATGGATGAGAACAAACAAACACAGTTCGATCAGGGAGCCAAGTCACTGTACAAAGCATCACAGATTCTCACCAATGAAGAGCTCCTGTGAATCTGGGCCTGGGCCTCATGGGCCGTGTGGGGGTCTGTGTTGCCTCCTGGCTTTTCTCCGGCAGTGGGCACTCAGACCCTCTGACGGGGTCTGGCTGTCTGAGAAGTTGGGCTGCTGCAAGTGAAATGGACATGTGGGTGAGGCAGTATTTGAATTTCAATTCTTTTACAGAGATAGTTAAAAAAAACAGGCCATTTTGAAAACAGGGTGAGCTATTTAATCACCAAGGCCCATGCTGAAGTTTGAGCACTGTTTTTTGGGAAATCATGGCAAGGCAATTAACATAGTAAGTTACCTAGCTTTTTCTTCCTGGGTGACTAGGAAAAAAACAAGAAGGATGTTGACAGTCTTTCTGCAAAGTGGCTTTAAAAGAATGTACGTCCGAAACTTCCCAATATACTGCAGTCCTGTCTTACGAACTCATTAGTGGCATGTCGGTCTTGCAGTTTCTAAGTGGTGTGCCCTGGCATTCCAGTCTATCACGAGCCCCTGTTGGGTGGGCGGGGGCTGGCAACTGATGACCAGTGTGTGTGGTTTATTGTTGCAAACAGGAAGTACATTAGATTATTGTGTGTTTATCATAAGGTATGTGAAATGTGGCTCTCAGGGTTTGTGACAAGAGGGGGTCCCATGTTCAAGTTGGAGGATCATATCATCAAACCTATGCCAAAGAGCTATCAGGTGCTTCTGGAACAAGAGGACTGTACCTTAGAATAGTCAGGGCAATAATATTAATAAATCCCTTAAACAGCACCAAATGGCAGCTAGGAAATAGTACGATGAGTAGGGAAAGCTTTTATTGATGCTGCAGGACACTTAAACTATAATCGTGATTGTCCAGATCACTGACAAACTTATTGTTTTAAGTCTTTTAATCCTTTCTAATATCTTGCCCCAAATTTTAGTATTTGGAAATGTGCTGTGCACAAAGAAAGCTTAAGAATGATTGGTTATATAAATCAGTGCTTTTCACACTGTGGGTTCTGAAATCAATTTGGTTGGTTGTGACCAGCATTATTAAAAATGAAATAGCAAAGAAAGAAAATATCAGGACATATTACATGTAGTAAGGGTAAGTATTCTATTATGAAACGTTTGTTATTTGTATAAAAGTATCTATATGTATACACAGTTATGACATAAAATGTTTCTTACTTTGGGTCACAGTCAAAAAGTGTGAATCATAGACCTAAATTTTTATTGAGTCAGTCACTACCACTCTTCACAGTATAAGTTAAAATTTAATACCCAAAGTAATATAGCACTTTTTATGTATTTTGCTGAATTTGCTTTGAAACTTCAGTTTCAAAGTAGCAGTTTCAAAGAGTAGCAATTTTGCTACTCTTGTTATCTTGTCTAACCCAATTTAGAATTAGTATGGTTTGCGTGTAGATTAACTATAGGCCGGACCTCAAGAAAAGTAAAATAGTCTTGACATTAGATTAAAAAAAAAAAAAAACAAAACCAACAGGGACTTTGCTAAAACTACCAAATCCAACCAAAGCCCTAGGCAGAGGAAGGAACCGCAAAGTGCTTGGGCCACACTTCTCAGCCCTAAGCAGCTTGGGAAAGGAGGGCATAAAACAACAGAATTCATTTTTCAGCAAATGTTTAGTGCTCATTAAAATCTGGAAACGAGTAAGCAGGAAGATGACCTAGAAGTCTGAACTTACTGAGTCTGGCAGACTCTTCCTGTCTGAAAGTAGCCAAATGGGAAGGGCTTTAAAGGCAACAAACCATCAAACACCACCTGCATTCTCCTTCCCTCACGGCCTGGTTATCTTATGGGTAGGGAGATCCAGGTTTGCTTACAGGTCTCCATGGAGCTCCCTGCTGAAGTGTTTTTGTCTGCCTGGAACTTATCTCAGAACTGCATAGTTGTCCAGTTGGTTGTGAGGAGGGGAAGGGACAAACTGGGATTCCAGACTCCCTTATCTTATTCTGGATGGTGACACTAATATCCGTAGTGCCAAAGTATACATCGCGTGTACACAAAAGTTCAGTGTAGAAAATCTGATATAAACAGAGTGATGAAGCATTTTATATAATAGGATTTTAATTGGCCCTACAAAAAAATGTTTGCAAATTATGTAAGTAGCAACATTTGTGGTCATTTTAGGATTTAGTGGTTGCCATCTAAGAAGTCCGCCTGAGGCCACAGAACTAGGAAGTGGCAGAGCCCATCTTCTGACTGGCAGGCCAGTGCACTTCCCTGAGGTCTGTCACATGGGGTGTGAGGCCCAATATAAACAAGGAAAAATGTGGTGGCAAGTCAACACAGAAACCTCAGTGGCCATTTATCTTCCTACTTGGGTTGAATATATTTACGGTATTCACAAAATTCAGGGTGCCCTTGGATTAGGAATCAAATTAAAGTTGTGATTTTGCATTTTATTTTTACAAGCGCTTTTCTGCATTGTCGATGGACTAATATGGAATTCTAATACTCCTCGAGAGTATTAGAAGTCCCCCAGTTTTCACAGTTATTGGAGAGAATGTGGGGATGGGTGGTTGTCCTTTCAAAGTACTATATCCCTGCTGCTTTGAAGCCAGGGAAGTTCTGATTTTCAGTAAAGTTTAAAGCATCAAATTTAACTGAGCTCCTTTCCCAAAAGATTTCCTGACTCCTTTTATATCTGTCAACCATTAAAGTAATTAAATTTTCTAATGTACATGTAAGGAAGTAACCTATTAATACTTTGTTTATTCTGAGAAATTATGATCTGACTTTTGGATGCAAACTTACATGTAAAAACAACTAAGGGATTAGTTGAAATAAGAGCTTAATTCAATCTAGGATGTTTTTTGAAAAAATTATTGACCTTTTAAATTAAGAAACTAAATTATACTTATTTTAAAATAATATATTTTTGAAGAACAGAAGAGAGTAAAGAATGTGTCCCAAATACTATCTTGTGTTATGTTGGTACTAAAGATGACCCAGGGTGAGTTCAATCATGTCGTCAAAAATTACACTCTATTCAATAGGGTTACGTTTCCAAATAATTGCTGTAATTTAAATTTTCCTGATACAGATGAAGAACTAGCACTGGATGGCAGCTTTGACCAAGACCTAAAAAACTATCACAAATTCCACTGGGAAACAGAATTCAAACCTGTGGCACAGCAGCTTCTAAAGCGAATTCAGAGACATCACACCTTTCTGGAACCCCTGCCTGTTCCTTCTTTCTAACGTGATGCAGATTAACAACAGAAACAGGAAGTCAGGTCACCTTCATTATTAAGAAGTGGTAACAAACATGAACAGGTTTTTTTTTGATATTAACAAATATTGAAAGTTTTTCAAGTACTGGTTTTAGTGAGTAGCCTAAGTCTTTTAAGAGGAATAAGCATTTCTTCTTGTTAGGTATTATGGAAAAACGAATATATTAATACATGTTATATTTTCTGCTATGAGAAATATAAGATGAGAAGATATACATTTTTTAAGTTAAATGGTTTTTTCTTTTATTTTCTGTTAAATAACTTAGTTCTAGTCTTAAAATCTTGATTTAGCAATTTAGGGATTTAAGTGCTTGTCAGTTTATTAAATGAACTATGCAATAAAGACTAGTAGATTATGTATATAGAAAGAATGGTGGTCAACATGAATGGAACACATTACTACATAAGCATCTAAACTAATTCTTACTACATCTAATAATACATTTTCTGATTAGGTACCAATATTTTTCTGGTCCTCATATTAAGGGAAGGAGTAAGCAGAAAAACTTAGAGAAGACTGCTTTAGGCCATCTGTTCTTTACTAAATAAGTAAAATAGATGAAAAAGGAACTATTTTACCTTTCTTTTCATTTGAAATAAAATGACTGGACTAGACAGTCCTTCTAATTGTAACTCTCTGTGTCTAGAGAGGTGATATGATATATTACAAAGAGTGCAGACTTAGGTGTTTGGCTGGTCTCAGTTCGAATTCTAACTCTCTCCTGCTAGCTGTGTGGGCCTTGAGCAAGTAACTTAATTTCTTGAGCTTCAGCTGTAAAATGGGAATAATATCTATTTTATCATAGTATAGTTTTTTTTTGTTTGTAGCATAGTTGAGAACAAACCATTAAATGTGCAAATTGCCCAGTCCAGCGTATGATGTGTAGTAGGTGCTCAGTAAGTTATAACGTTATGATGGCAAGTAGTTTATTAGTTTGTGTTCTTTGTTAAGTAAGTTTGAATAAATGATTAAAAAAAAGAAATTGAGATTACTATTGTTATCCTATACTAGCCAAATGAACCGTGATTTGTAAATAAAAACAAATTCACTACTCTGCTTGGAGAAAAGCTGTTATTAACAAACAGCTCCTCTGTTACCCCTACAAAATACCAAGACTCATGGGATAAGGGTGTCCTAGACAGGGTGGACTCTTGAAGCCTAAATCTAAGCCTAAATCTACATTCCAGGAACAAATAGATTTTCTGAGGGTGGTTCTACTCTGGGGTTCATTCCTGGTTTGGGCTCAGCAAAATCCTCCAGGGACACTCACTTTATTGTAGTCCTAGTTGATAATTCATAATATATGCTAGTAAATTCACTCCAAGAGATGAAATCAGTTTATTCGGAGGGGCTAATCTCTCTAAAACATTTAAGGATGTAAGCCTGTATTATAGCCATAGCAAGCTATATATTCTGCTTTCAGTGAAAAAAATCAAACTCCACCCCCTGCAACAGTCTCCTCAGTATTTATAACTAATATAATATAGTAACTTATGGTGAGACACCATTATACCTGTTCTCTTCCCCTCCCCCCAGGCTCATGTGCAAGCTGGACCATTTGGAACTGTCTACTTACCTTTTTGAAAAAATTGTGGTTAAAAAACACATAACAAAATTTACCATTTTAATCATTTTTAAGTGTATACTTCAGTAGTGTTAAGTATATTCACATTGTTCTGCAATGGATCTCTAGAACTTTTTCATCTTGTAAACTGAAAGTCTATGTTCATTAACTAACAACTCCCCACTTTCTCCTCCCCATAGCCCTTGGCAACCACCATTCTGCTTTCCGTTTCTATGAATTTGACTACTTTAGAGATCTTGTTTAAGTGGAGCCATATGGTATTTGTCTTTTTGTGACTGGCTTATTTCACTTAGGATGATGTCATCAAGTTTCATCTATGTCATAGCCTGTGACAGGATTTTCTTCCTTTTCAAGGCTGAACATATTCCATTGTATGTATATACCACTTTTTTTATTCATTCATCTGTTGATGGACATTTGGATTACTTCCATGTCATGGCTATTGCACATAATGCTGTTATGAATATGGGTGGGCAAAATCTTGTTTTCAATCCTTTTGTATGTATATCCTGGAGTCTTAGTTTGGGCTGCACTAACAAACATATCATAGTTTGGGTGGTTTAAACAACAGTTTATTCCTCATAGTTCTGGACCAGGAAGTCTAAGATCAAGGCGTTTGCCAATGCGGTTCCTGGTGAGCACCCTCTACCTGGTTTGTAGAAACATGCCTTCTTGAATCCTAGCGTGGTGGAGAGAGAGAAAGATCATCTCTCTCGTGTCTCTCCTTAAAAGGGCACTAATGCCACTCGTGAGGGCCCCACCCTCATGATTTAATTACCTCCGAAAGACCACACGGGGCCTCAACATTTGAATTTTGGGGGGACACAAATATTCAGTCCCTAGCAAGTAGAATTGCCAGGTCATATGATAATTCTATTTTTAATATTTTGAGGAATCTTCATACTATTTTCCCCAGTGATGATACCATTTTATATTTTCACCAACAGTGCACAAGTGTTCCAGTTTCTCCACATCCTTACCAACACTTGTTTTGTTGGTTTTTTAAAAAATAATAGCTATCCTAATAGATGTGAAGTAATATCTCATTTTAATATTGTTTTGCTTGTCTCATAATTAGTCATGTTGAGTATCTTTTCATGTTTTTGTTTCATATTTTCTGTTCATTTGTATATCACCTTTGGAGCAATGTCTATTCAAGTCCTTTGCCCTTTTTAAAATTGGGTTATTTGGTTTTTTGTTTTGAGTTGTAGGAGTTCTTTATGTATTTTGGATATTAACCCCTTATTAGATATATGATTTGTAAATACCTTCTAATATTTTCTGTCATTCTGTAGGTTGTCTTTTCGCTCTGTCGAGTGTGTCCTTTGATGCACACATGCTTTTAAGTCTGATGTAATTCCATTTGTCTATTTTTTCTTTTATTGCCTATGCTTTTGGTGTCATATCCAAGAAAGCATTGCCAAATCCAATGTCATGAAACTTTCCTTCTGTTTTCTTCTAGCAGTTTCACAGTTTTAGGTCTTATATTTACGTCTGTATTTTGAGTTAATTTTTGTATACGAAGAAAGGGCCCAACTTCATTCTTTTGCATGTGGATATCTAATTTTCCCAGCACCATTTGTTGAAGACTGTCTTTTTCCTATTGAGTGGTCTTGGCATCTTTGTCAAAGATCATTTGACCATATATGCAAGTGTTTATTTCTAGGCTGTCTACTCTATTCCATTGGTCTATATGTTTGTCTTTATGCCAGTACCACACCATTTTGATTACTGTTGCTTTGTAATATGTTTTGAAATACGGAAGTATGAGACCTCCAACTTTGTTTTTTCTTTTCCAAGATTGTTTTGGCTATTCAGAGTCCCTTGAGATGCTAGACGAATTTTAGGATGAAATTCTCTACTTCTGCAAAAAATGTTACTGGGATTTTGATAGAGATTGCATTGAATCTACAGATCACTTTGGGTGAGCTTAACAATATTAAGTCTTCCAATCCAGAAACATGAGATGTCTTTTCATTTATAATATTTATGTCTTTAATTTCTTATAGTGATGTTTTATAGTTTTCAGTATACACGTCTTTTATCTTAGCTTGTCAGGTGCTATAACAAATTATCTTAGACTGAGTAATTTATAGATAACAGAAAAATTTATTGCTTATAGTTCTGGAAGCAGGGAAGTCCAAGATCAAGGATTTGGTTGGTGTCTAGTGAGGGCGCTTGTCCTCACAGATGGCACCCTCTAGCTTTGTCTTCATGTGTGAAAGGAGAGAACAAGCTTCCCAGGGCC
>RJWJ010036688.1:0-15918 GCA_004363605.1 Indri indri | reverse complement strand
GGCTCCACTGTCCAGGCGCGAAGGGCCCCCAGGGCACACCGAGGCAGGAGGGAGCGCGTGGGTGTCTCAGCCAGACCCCTGGGGCTTCCGGGGAGCAGGACCCGCTCCTGAGCCATGGGAGGGCTGAGGGTGGCCGGCTGGACCCGCCCTGGCGTAGGGGGCGGAGGCGGGCAGATGCGGCTGCACGGGGGCCACGCGGCCATTGCCAAGCCCAGGACCCGTTTCCCATGAGGTATGTCTGTCGGGTCCCAGGGCCAGGACCAGGGTTGAGAGAGGCAGTCTGAGCGCCCACGTTGGGCAATGTTGTCACGTGTGAATTTGCTTTGATGAAAACTGCACTCCCCTCTCTGAGGGACCCTGAGACCCCCTCCAAGCCCACCAAATTATTCTTGGAAGCTCTGAGCCCTGGGGAGGCTCTAGGTGACGGCCAGGCGAGGGGCTGCCAAGCAGGCAACCAGGCGGGCCTGGCCACACCCACCTGTCCGGTCCTGTGTGGCCTTCCCCAGAGCGGAGGTGGGCCCCACGCTGCATGGGGGAGCACTGCCCCAAGAAGCTCACTGGGTTCTGGGGTGCACACGCTGGGGCTCTGCTCAGACCCGGCTTTCTGGCTGCGGCCTGGCCCACCCTGGCCGCATTCCGGGGACAGGTCCTGGGGCTTTCTCTTGCTGGGGCCCGATTGGCTGGTGCTTAGGGGTCTGGCCAAGAATGAACTCCCCCCACAAACCTACACGTGCACAGGAAGCCTCAGCCCATGTCACCCTGCGGCCAGAAGATCTGGTCCCCCCAAGCTCCCCATCAAACTTCAGTCCACACTGTCACCTTGGCCTACGGGGCCCCAAGTGCTCCGCCCCTTCCCACCCCTTCCCCCTCCTCTCCCTCTACTCGGCCCTCACCCCTGTCTGGAGCACCCACCCTCCGCCCTCACCTGGCTGGCTCCTTCCCGTCTTTCTGGGCACAATTTCAGTGTCACCTAAGAGGAGCCTTCCTGCCCTTTCTCTCTAAACTAGCCACACCCGCTGTCTGACACCCGTTGAGTTTTCATCTGAACGCTGTCGCCATGTTCCTAGAATGTTCTTGTGCCTTTATTTCATAGTTATTTACTGTCCAAGGCCCTGACTGTGAGTCCCACGTGCAGGGACCAGACACTGTTCCGTTCATTCCTGTATCCTCCGGGCTTAGAATAACAGCAGGTGCTCAGTGAATGCAGGTTATCGGAAGTTCAGCTGTCATTTATTGAGCGCCTCGTCATTCAGAGCTGTAGTTAGCACCTGCTGCATGCCACGTTCCGTGCCAAGTGCTCTGTGCCCATTAGCTGAGAGGAGAGGAGAGGCGCTCGGCTCCCTGGGGCAGTAACGGCACCTGCTCAGGAGGCTGCCGTGAGACCTGGGAGTGTGCATTTTCACAGGATTCCTCCCCCTTCCCACCCCCTGCCCCGCTAGTTCAGAAACCCGTCCTGTTTGGAGTGGGGTGGACCTGGTGCAAGTCACTGTTGAGCTGTGTGACCTTGCGTAGGTGACTGCGCGTCTCTGGGCTTCCATTTCCTCATCTGAGTCCCCAGCTCAGGGGCAGCTTCGATGCTGGTCCAGGGCTGTTTGTGCACCTGCACGCAGTCCTTGTCATTCCAAAGAGCTGCTCCTGTGTGTGCCCCAGGCTGCTCACCTACGCTTGCTCGCCGCACCGGCGCCGACGCAGGCCCTCGCGCACACAAACCCTCCTCTCACTTTTCATTCTTATAAATTGACGTCAGCGCTGCTGAATCATGAAGCTGAGGTTTGAGAGACAGACAGAGAATCTGCACCCGGGAAGCCACATGGTGGGCGCACACACACACACACACAGAGACACAGTCTTTCTCCCCTGCAGTGGCGCCTACACAAGATTTCAGTCACATGGGGCTTGGATTGCATTTCCTGGAGGCTTTTAAGGTCACTGTACGTATGTTAGTATAGACTTTTTTTCCCCAAAATGACTCTTGAAGGGACGAAGGGGCCAGCTGTGGAGTGTGACTGGAGCCTTTATTCTTAGCTGTTCCGCTTCAGGTTTCATAAGGGGAATGGGTTTGGGTATCCATCGCTTCTGGAATGAAAATAGGATTTTTGCACTTTTTTTCAAACAAGGAAAAAACCCTTAACATGCTGTAAGCTTCCTGCCAATTCCCCCCTCTTTAGAGGAGGACTTGTTTCCTCATCTGTAAAATGGGTTGTTGATAGCACCTAAATAAACTGTAAGGCCGGGTGAGGCTGAATGCTGGAACTAGTGACTAGAGAGCTGGGACCGGCGCCTGCAGAGAGCGTGCCACATGTAAACATCAACAGCTGCTGCTGCTGTTACTGTGACGTCAGAGCACTGTGTGGCCTGGTGGGACCCAGCCTTTCAGGCAGTCCTGAGTGGGTTTGAAAAATCTGGCTCTGCCACTTGCTGTGTGCCCCACTTGGCCTCTCTGAGCCTGTCTTACCACCTACGGAATGGGGGAGGGGTTTCTAACTCACAGGGTGGCTGTGAGGCTTAAACAGGGTAGCGCGAGCCCAGCAGCTATAACTGACATCATAACCTGACCCCCGACATTGCCTTCTGGGATGTTTCCGCTTTCCCAGGCACCGGCCAGGACTGGGGTGAGGGGTGGCAGGAGCGGCTAAAGAAAGAACAAGGACAGGACTTAATTAATCCACACAGCGGAGAAGGAAGGGCAGGGGGTGGCTAAAAATAAAAAGCAGAGATTCTTTGCGAGTAGAGACAGAACATCACCTTCCCTCCCACTCCACCTCACAAAGGATGAAGTCGCCACAGCTCTGAGACCCTAAATCTCTTCTAACCCTTGAGGCCTGGAACTTATTTATTTCCCCAAGATGAGTCTGGGCAGCTCCAGCTCTTGGACCATCCAGTTAATTTTATGCTACACTGTCGAGTCTGAAAGGTATTATTAAACATTAGCACACTCCATTATCAGCACGTCCAAGGCTGCAGAGAGCCCTTCTAACTTCTGAAGATAAAGTGTGACATGTCCACAAGGCTGCTTAACCCTGAGCATGAAAATAACTCAATTCACCGTGTTCAGCAGTGAGTTCCCAGCATGGCCCATCGGTCACATCGGCCACAGACATAGGAGCAGCCATCAGACCCACGCCCTGGGCACTTGTGGATGCCATGGGCCCACCCCACAAGCATCCTGGACTGACCCTTTCCTCCCCTGGCTCCTGAAAATATCACCTCCCCCTGCCCCCATCACACACAGAAAGTTGTCCATTTTAGAGGTAGAAGTGGAGGCCCAGGGAGGCAAAGGGAATTGCCCACAGTCACCAGCAGGGCCCTCCTGCCACCACAGACCACAAAGCCTCTTTCTGGCTCCAAGTTACGTGTTCACCAAAAAGTACAGAAGACAGAACAGGGCGGGGAAAAGGAAGTCAGACTCACCCCTGTATCCCCATCCCATGTGAAATATGTCTCCCTTGATGGCGTTTCAGAATGTGCCACTTCCAAACGTTCACCCAGCCCCCACCCAACCCCCACGCTCTTCCTGGAAGTTGCTGTGGTCATAGACCCAAAGAAGTTTCCTCTCTGTCATCCATTTGAAACAGACTCTGGGTGGGCAGCCAAAAAAAGGCTTGAGTGTCTTCGGGTGTGTGCACGCAAATTTACCCATTACTGCGCTTTCTCTTCTGTAAGACGGGGTAAGAGCCTGTACTTCACACAGGTGAATCTCTACAGGATTAAGTAAATTTAAGCATAGAAAGCAAACAGGGGCTGGCACACAGTATGTGCTCAAATGTGAGCTGCTATCTTAATCCACGCACAGCAAAACCAGACCCCTGCTTTCTGTCCCTGACAGTCCTAGGTGGAACTGTGCAGGGTGCCCAGCCACAGAACATGTCCCCATGCCACCTCCAGTTGAACAGGTCAGCCTTAGGACCCTTCTCCCTTGGACATGTTCAGAACCAAGAAAAACTTCTGGCCAAAGCACACGCTCTAGAAACCTGTTTTTTTTTTCTTTAAAAAAAAACTTTCATAACAAAGTTTATTACCTAAACTGGCTGTAAAAAATATAAAATAGGATTCTGCACAGCAGAAAAATAAAGCCAGAGACCCTCCCCCAAGCCCTGGTTTGTGCAAAGACGCTGGGTGTATGTAAACATGACGAGGTAGGAGGAGCGGGCTCAGGTCCTGGCCCCAGATACAGTTAAGCTGCTACAATGACCAGGGGGACCCAGAGGGAACACCAGAGCGAAGCATCCCCAAGAGGTGAGGAGGGGTCTGCGGCCTCGTCTCCAGCTGAGAGCGGGAGGCGACTCGCCCCCACACCCGCTCCCTCCAACCCAGGCGGGGAGGGCACCCATGTGGTTCCAGTCAAATAATAATAATAATAATAGAAAATAACAATGCGCCCCAGTTAATGCTCCGTGCACGGCGGGCGCGGCCGGTCAGATCTGGAAGGGGAAGGAGCTCAAGTAGTCCCGGAGTACGGGGTTGAGGGGGATGCGCGCCAGGTTCTCCCGGCCCACCGTGGCCACGATGCGCTGGCGGCACAGCTCCTGCAGCGGCCGCACGCGGCGCTGGCGCAGCGGGGCCCCCAGCATGCGGCGCGGCGCCGCCACGTAGTGCTCCAGCAGCTCGAAGAGGCAGTCGAAGCTCTCGCGGCTGCCGTCCAGGTGGAAGCGGCCGGCCTGGAAGTGCACGCGGATGCTCGTGGGGCCCGAGGCCATCTTCACGCTCAGGGCGAAGAAGCAGTTCCGCTGGCGGCTGTCGCGCACCAGGAAGGTGCCCACGGGCTCGGCGCGCAGCCGCTCGTGTGCCCCGTGCACGCTCAGGGGCCCCCAGTAGAAGCCGCAGGCGTCGAGGAGCGCGCTGGCGCGGGTGATGCGCCGGTAATCGGCGTGCGAGCGGAACGTGCGGAAGTGCGTGTCGCCGGGGGCCGGGGCCGGGGCCGGGGCCGCCAGGCAGGGCCGCGGGCGCGCTGGGGCCGCGGGCGAGGAGGAGGAGGAGGAAGAAGAGGAGGAAGGCTCTGGCCGCCGTCGGGGCTCTGGTGCCGTGGAGATTGCATTGTCAGCTGCCACTTGGTTGTGTGCTACCATCCTACTCGAGGGGCCAGCCGGAGGGGTGGGCCATAGCGTCCGGGGGTACGCTGATGGGGAGACAGAGGCAGTGAGCCGCAGCGCCCCGGGGGGGTCGGGGCTGGGCAGGTGAGCGGCCGCGAGGCAGCGCGGGAGGGGCGCGGGTGGAGCACCAAGTGCGCGTGGCCCCTCTGAGCCTCGGCGGGCTCATCTACAAAATGGGCTCTTCGGTCCCCGGAGCCCTTCCCGGTGGCGGGGGCTCGGGGGGCGGAGTCCACCTCCGGGAGCGGAGAGGGGGGCGTGGAGAGGTGACCGAGAGCAGCCCGCTCCGGCTCCGGCCGTCAGGCCCGCGGCCGCCGCCTGCTGGCCAGTCCGGGATCGGCGCCCGGTCCCGGCGGTTTGGGCACAGGCAGCAGAAAAACTGCGCTGCGGGAACCCCGCGCGCGCGGGGGGCGGCCTGGGTGGGGCCGGGGAAGGGGGGGTGGTGAGTGCCAGAGGCGTGGCGGCTGCGACCCCAGCACGCAGCCCCCGAGCCGGCCCGGGTCCGGCTTGCTGGCCGCCGGTCCTTTCCTCCCTTCTCCCTCCTGCCTCCTTGCCCTGTGCCCGGCTCACCTGGCGGCGGGGCGCGGGGCGGCGGGGGGCTCCGGGGCGGCTCTCGCGCATGCTCCGGGGCCGGGAGCCGTGCAGCTGCCACGGCCGCAGCTCGCTCTGCTCCGTGCCCGCCCCTGCACCAGTCTTTTAAGCCGGCAGCGCGTGAGGGCCACACCCCCTGAAGGACACGCCCCCTGTAGGACACGCCCCGAGCGCCACTTTCGGTTTCTCTTTCCGTCGTGGCGCTGGCATCTGCCCGTTGTTTGCGCTCCCCGGGATTTTCTCGCTGGGGGTCCTGCACCCGGACTTCACCTAGCACCTGCCCTAGCACCGCTGCATTCAGGGTCCCCGAACCTTCGGCCACTTCCTGGACGTCCCCTTCGAACCTGGCGACCCCGCTTTAGCCCCCGCACCCTTCGGTCCCGGATTTCTGCAGCCAGGGCCTTCGGGAAGCTCTGGACTGGCCCCGACACGCCCCCTACCCACCCATCTGGGGCAGATCTGTCCCCTACTCCCCCGGAGCCGGATCCCTCCAGGAATCCCCAGGAGGTCCCCCCGGGACTGCTCCCGCCCCGCGTAGCCCCGGAGCCGGTCGACTGCTGATTGCCGTTTCTTGGCTCGGGCTTCCCAGGAAGCGGCCGCCTGACCACAGGCTTCAGAGGAACGCCTCGGCGGGCCGGGAGGGGCGCCTCGACGCCGGGCCGAGTTCCTCGGAAACCGGGCGGGGCGTTCACGGTCCCCAGCGGCCTCGGCCGCCCTCCCTGCGCTCCCGCTGCGACAGCTGGGGAAACTGGCCCGGGGAGGGGCTGTGATTTGCAGTGGCTGGCAGATCGGGAGCTCCGGACCCGGCTCTCACCCTCCCTGTTTTCATTTGGGGGAGAAAGAGCAGCCGGGCGCCTCCAAACGCACTTTGGCGACCCATGAAAAAATGGTGCAGTTGCAGATGGGGTGATCAAAAACCGTACTTCCCCGGCCCTCCTCTCCCCGACCTCACGGGTCCCCCTCCCGCTGCTCCATCCAGCACCTGCTCTTCACCCCCACCCTCCCCGCCCCGCACACATTTGGGCTCCGGATGGTGCGGGGTCGGTGGTCAGGGCTATAATCTGTACACGTGTGTGATTTAGTGCTTCTGTTTGTCGGGGACGGCCACGGAGCAGGTCCTGGCTGGTACGTGTATTCGTGAATGAAGGCCGGTAGGCAGGCCCAGAAACTGGGGGGCACACAAAAGACTCACCAGGCTGGCGGGGGCTTGGTGACTGGCCTTACGCCGGCACACACTGCCCTCTGCAGACAGCTCTCGGGATGCAGCCCAGACGGCTCCTCTGCCCGAAGTCGTGGTGCCAGGTCCTTCTTCCCGCGTCCTCAGCCTCAGAACTCCAGGGCGCCCCCAGGCAGAGCCCAGTTCCTGCGTTTGCCCGTGAAAAGGGGGTGGCCCAGAATCAGCCTGGCTTAGGACCCCATCAGCTCACTGAAGTTGTGTGTGTGGCCAGGGCTGGTGATCGTCGCTGATGTGGCTGTTTGGGTCCTGTGCACGCGTGTGCACACGTGCGCCAGGCGGTAAGAGAGAAGGTGCACAGTCGTGTGTGCTCCAGGGGTCAGGTGCTGTGGTCATTCTGGAGATGTCGACTGAGCCCTGCTGGGGCCACACCCTGTACTGGGTGATGGATAAAAGACAATACAAAGCAGGCAAGGCACGACGGGTCACACCTGTCATCCCAGCACTTTGGGAGGTCGAGGCAGGAGGATCGCTTGAGGCCGGGAGTTTGAGACCAGACTGAGTGACATAGTGAGATCCCCATCTCTACAAAAAAATAGGAAAAAGAAATTAGCAGGGTATAGTGACATGCACCTGTAGTCCCAGCTACTCGGGAGGCTGAGGCAGGAGGATCACTTGAGCCCAGGAGTTTGAGGTTGCTGTGAGCTGTCATGACTCCACTGTACTCTAGCCCAGGTGACAGAATGAGACCCTATCTCCAGAAAAAAAAATATATATGTATATGTGTGTGCATGTGTATGTGTACATATATATATGTAATTAAAACCCAGACTTTGGACTCAGACCCAATTCTAACTCTGCAGCTTTCTAGTCTGTGACCTTGAGCATGTGATTAACCTTTCTGCCTTGGCTTCCTCATCTGCGAAATGGGGATAATAATAGGACCTCCCTCCTAGGATTGTGCTGGGGATTAAATGGGCGATTATGGGTCAGGTGCTGAGAAGAGCCCCTGGTGTGTAATAAACACTCAGGAGGGGTTTGCTATTGTTATTGTTCTTCGGAGGGTGCCTGTGGGTGTGGCAGCACGTTGGAGCCCACAGACACGTGGCTTCACCCCTCGCGTCCATTTTTGGAGCCCTAGCCCAGGGAGCACAGGCAGAGAAGGCATGGCAGGGGAGGAAGAAGAGGAGGAGGAGGAGAGCTTCCTGGGAATAAACTAGCCACGCGTGGCCACCGGTGACAGTTACCTTTGGTTTCATTTTCTGAAATCCTGAGTTTAAAATGAAACCAAATCCAGATGCCAGAAGAGAAAAAGGAAATGTGCTGATTGACAAGCGCTGGTCCCACAGGGCTGGGCACCGGCTCACGGGCAGCCAGGAGGTGTGAAGCCCTGAGGAGTCAGACCCCACAGCAAGGTGGGGCCAGGTTCCCACTCCAGGCTTCTGCTTCTCAGCCGTGGGACCTTGAGCAAGCGATTTGCCCTCTTGGGGCCCCACTTGCCTCATCTGCAAAATGAGCATTGGACCCTTCGTACTGCACACAGCAGCAAGGTATGCAAAGCCCAGAGCAAAGTGCCAGGCACAGAGCAAGTGCTAGGCACACGTGACTTCTTGTCACAGGGCGGATGAGTCAGCCCTATGTCCACAGCTTGCCAGACCACAGCCAGATGTGCAGCAGGTCCTGGTAGCCCAGAAGTGAGGGGCCCAGCGAGCGGCTGGGAAGAATCACCATCCCCACCCATGGAGCTCGGTTCAGTTTCTCTTTCCAGCTCTGGCAGCGCCATGCTGGGAAGAGCAGCCCCTCGTCAGGACTCGTAATCCTGAAACTGGCCTCTGCCCCACAGTCCTCGCCCTCCTTTTCCTCTAACTCATGGGTTAGCGAGGTTCCCGTGGGAGTCTGGGCCCCTGGGGTTCCCGAGCTGTGGGGATCACGGTGTGAATTCTGCCATCCAGTGGTCTGGGTTTAAATCTGTCACTTCATAAGCGTGTGGCCTGGAACAAGCTTCTTAGCTTCTCTATGTCTCAGTTTCCATACTTGTAAGACAGGGGTAGTGACGTGTCTATTTCACTCCTTCAGTATTTATTCAGGAGGTATTTATTGAGTGCCTACTGCGTGCTGGGCACTGGGGACTCGGGGGTCTTCAAGCAGACGTACGGGAGACGATGCAATTCACATGGTATTTTCAGATCCGGCTAAGTGCTGTGTTGGACATAAACTGGGTATTGGTGGGGCGAGATAAAGCAGGCAGGAAAAGCCTCTTGGAGGAGGTGACATTGGCAATGAGGTTTTTCTAAAAGTGGGGTGACAGCTGGTGCAAAGGCCCTGTGTTGGGGGTGATGGCATGCACAAAGATCAGAAAGGAGATGGGCGTAGTTGGTTGAGAGAGCAAGGGGGTGAGTGTAGGGGCTCGCCAGGGTCGGATTGACCAGGAAAAGCTTGTTGGACGGTGGGAAGGGTTTGGATTTTACCCTGAGAGGGTGGGGCAGCCACCAAAGCCGGGAGCCATCATAGGAAAGGGTGTGGAAAGATCTCTGGCTGCTGACCTATGGGAAATTGTTTAGCCACGTGAGCTATCATGGTGGCCTTGGGACACACCTCATTCCCTGACCCCCTGGGTGTGCCTACACTAGCCCCTGAAATGGGAGTGAAGATAGTTGTCAGGGACAGCTGGGACATTCATGCTTTGGAAAGAGCACAGAGCAGAGAGTCCACACCTAAGTTCTGCGTCAGTCCTCACTCCCCGGGAGACCCTGGGGAACAAATCCCCATTTGCTGAGCCCCTGCTGTGGGCCAGGTGACGGTTTTTTGGTGTGTTATCTTATTTAATCTCTCCCTTGGTCCTGTGATTTGGAAATTGTGTGCTGCCGTTTCTTACATGAGGAAAGCACAGCTTGGGGAGCTGGCGGACCTTGACGAAGGTGTTTGGGGAGCCCTGGGGCTTGGCAGAACCCGGCTTGAAGGCCTCTGTCAGAAGAGGTTGCTTTGCTGTTGGTTAGAGCAACAGTCCCCAACCTTTTTGCAACCAGGGACTGGTTTCATGGAAGACAGTTTTTCCACGGATGGGGGCTTGTGGGGAGGAGAAGCTCAGGCGGTGATGCGAGCAATGGGGAGCGGCTATAAATACAGATGAAGCTGCTTTGCTGGCCCGCTGTGTCCTAAGTTTCACGGAAGACAATTTGTCCATGGGCGGGAGGAGGGGGGGGAGGCGGAGCTCAGGAAGTGATGGCCAGCGAATTCCTAACAGGTCTCAGACTGGCATCAGGGGGCTTCAGCCCCAGGGGGTTGGGGACCACAGAGGTAGGAGGTCCCTTCTGTTCCCACAGCAGCAAATAGTGTGTGTTTTGGTGGGGGAGGGGGCACCGAGCTAGGGGCACCAAGTCCAAGGAGAAGGTCTGAAAGGCCAGGGGGCGATGACGTGAGCAGTGGACAGGCCAGTCCTAGGGAGACTTGGCCAGACTCTGCCTGCAGGCCCCCGTGCCTGTGTAACAGGAGAACCAAGGTGACGTTTAGTCAGAGATGGTAGCCAGTGCTACCCGGCTCTCAGAGAGCGGTCGCTGTTCTGATGTGAACGGCTCCAAAATGGGAGGGGCAGGAAAGGGGATTTCAGAGAGCAATGGGCAGAGGGTCCGGACACCCCTGTTCCCAGTCCCCACCTCTACCAGCGATGTGGCTTTAAGCAAATTCATTTAACCCAGTGGCCCAAAGAAATGTCACAAAGCCCAAGCGTGGAACGCCCAGTGCCTTTCCATCAGTAGGTCCCTGGGGATCTGACTTGTTCCGTTTTTACATACTGTTCTAATAAGCCAGACCAGTCCCACCCCCCATAAGGGACAAATTAGGTGTCAGCAACTGACAACTAGCAAGTGCCGTCAATGTAGAAGGGGAGAAAGAATTGGCAGAAGCTGTGAGGCTAGACACAGGGACTGACAGACCGCAGGCAGGGGACAGTTAGAGCCTGGGCAGGAAGACCCTCACGTCCAAAGCCCCTCACTGTGACGGAGGCCACCAGCCAGGTGCCAGGAGAAGAGGTTGGCTTTGACCCAGTTCTCTCCACCTCGTTTTGGGGCACACAGACCAGCGGTAGCCTCAACACGTGCCGTGACATGGGAAGCCCAGTGTCTGCTGGCGTCAGTGGCACCTGGCTCAGCTGACAGGGCCCTGAGCGGGCTCGGGGAGGCGGTCACCCTTGACTGAGTTCTGAAGGAAGATGGATCTCGCCAAGGGAGGGGAAAGGAGCGCTCCTGGCAGAACAAGATACGAATTTAAGGACCTGCAGGAGATGAGGCATGTAGGCAGCCCCAGCCGGGCCCTGATGGCATGCGGGCGGGGCAGGTCTGGGGGAAGCAGCCGTCTGGGCTGGCCTGTCCCTGCCTTGGGGCGCTGAGTCCCTCTGGGGAGGGCCTCCTGGGTCACCTTGCCCAGACAGCGAGCCCAGAGAGGTGGCCGATGTTATATTCAACATGCCTGTACTGTCTCATCTCAGATCCAACAAAGCTTTGCCAAGCACTGATTAGATGCATTCACTGATGCTCGTTCCCTTTTTTGCTTTTTAATTTTGCATTTCCTCATACAAAATAATTAAAGCACTTCCCCTCCCCAGAGGCAACCCCAAACACCAGCTTAGTCCGTGTCCTTCCAGATCTTTCTCTGTGCACTTATGTGCTTGTGCTTTGACCCATAAAATAGTGTTTCTCTATGTAGGATGTTCCCCTCTACAAGTGGTATATCTTTCTCTGTTGCACCCTCTTCCCCGGATAGCATGTCCTGGCAATCTGCATCGATCATGTACAGATCAACCCCATTTTTCTTAAAAGCCACATATTCCTCAGGGTGGCCATTTAGCCATCTCCCGTGGATGGACACATAGGTTGTTTTTTGCCCCTGCAAACAACATGGCCTTGAGCCTCCCTCCGCGACCTCGGGCACGCGAGCCTGTGCACGTTCACCCCGGAAGTAGCGTTCAGGGCTGTGTCCTGGCCGGCACTCATCATCAAGCTTTTCCATTTTCACCTGTTTGATGGGTACACAAGTGGCATCTCATTGTTGCTTTAACACGTACTCCTCCTTCCATTTATTCAAGAAATATTTACGTGTGCCAGGCACCGTGTTGTAGACCAGGTGCAGCACTGAAGCCAGCATGGCCCCTTGGGAATCTCCATAAAGCAAGGGATGCAAAACAGGCTCAGAGAGGTTAAGAGACTGGCCTAGGGCCGCCCAGCGAGGGGCCGGGGGAGCTGGGGTTTGAATCTGGGTCTGTGTGGCTGCAGAGGTGGAGATGTTTTTCCTCCTGAATCTTCCCTCAAATGGGCGTCTCCGCCCCAATCTGTGCTGCTCTTCCCTGGCCACTCCTGCCCCACCCCTCAACCTGAGACCGCTGGGTTTCCCCTTAGTGACCACTCGGGCCTGCAGGAGTGACACCCCCCAGGTGACTGAGCGGACAGCCCCACCACAGGCCAGGCCACATTTCGGTGTTTCCCAGACCTCACTCTCCCCCGGCCTCCCACTTACACGAAATCTCTCCACCAGAGAGGCGGCATCCACGTACCGCTCCATGGCGGAGTTGTCTCTCTCCATTTCCCGAACGTGGGGTCCCGGCAGACCTGCCCACCTGCCGTCCCCCACCCCAGCCAAGCCAGCGAGAGAATGAGCCTGCGGCTGGGTGTTTCCCTCGTGTCGTCGCGTGTCTATGAGGACAGTGTGCGCAGGTGGGTTGTGTTCCTGCACGTGTGTTTCGGTGCGTGAGGGCCTGCCTGTACGTGGAGGGACGTGTGCGTATTGGGGGTCCCCGCGTGACTGTCGGTCTCTGCGTCTGAGTGGGCATGCGTGGCCATTTCTTTGTACATGTGACTCGGTATCTGTGTGCTGCGCCACCTTCATCTGAGCGTTGGTTTCGCCACACACGTGACCGGTCCATCTGCTCATAGCAAAAGATCTACTGCCTTCAATAATCATATCATAAAAGGACACTGCCCAGGGAGTAGGGAGGGCCTTCGGTGAGTGAGGCTTAAAGTCCCTGACCTCACCTCTGACCCTCTATCTCTGCCCCCTCTTCCAAAATATGCTTCCCAGAAGGTCCTCCCAGACTCTTTTGCACTGCGGTGTCAGTGATCATCATGGCTTAATGTGGCCTTGCATTTTCAATAGGGGACCAGGAGGTTTTGGGCAAAACATGAGTCTCTAATCTCAGACCTGCCTGCCAGGAGAACTTGATCAAGTCATTTCGCCTCTGAGTCTCACCTTCTTGATCTGTAAACTGGGGACAAAGCCTGTTGCTGGGGGTGTGTGGATTCAGTAGAAAACCTTTATGCCAAAGCCTCTGGTACCTAGTAGGTGCTCAATAAATGGTAATTTCTGAGTCTGCTTGGGTCCTTCCCCGTGGCCTCTCACAAGGGTGTGTGGAAACAACCTGGAACATTTCCCTGCTGTGAGGGGAAGATGAAGGGACCCTAGGAAAGGAGACTGACATTGATTGACACTGACTGGCTGTACCAGGCCCTCGAAGCTTGCAGGGGCGTTATCTCAATGAACCCCACTGGGTCCCCTCAAGGGAGGCACTGTCAGCCGCCCATTTTACAGACTTGCTCCAGCTCACACAGCTTAGGTCTGAAAGGGGCCTTCCACTGAACCAGCCTGCATGCACCGCCCCTCCCGGCCCAGCCGCCCCGAGTCCTGCAGAGCTCAGGCTTCCCGAAGGCCTTCCTCCACGGCCCCCCTTCCCTCCGCCGCAGATACCCCGTCCCCCTTCCCCAGCTGTTCACCCCATTCCGGCAGCCCAGATGCCAAACGAAACACAAAAGGTAACCACAGCGGCCACGCATCTGGCACGGGCGCTGGGAGCCTGCTGAGACCCAGGGTCAGAATTGTGACCCCCAGCAGACAGACAAGGCAAGTGAGCCTCAGAGTAGACATGACTGGTCCACTGTCCCCCCCTGGGAGTGCAGGAGCCAATGTGAACCCGAGTCTGACCCTAAAACCTAGGCTGATAGGGTTGCAGGTCAGAAGCTAATTTACATGACGGGACTGTGACCATTCCCAAATCCTTTTATCTGGCGGCTAGCGCTCCTCCAGAAACCGTCTAGTCCTTTCTATGCTGAATTAATAGCAAAGGCTCACTGAGTGCCTACTGCGTGCCAAGCTCTGGGCCTAGGCGCCTCACACACGCCACCTCATTCACCCCTCCCAGCCCCAGCGAGCGCACCCGCACCCATGTCGTGGATGAGAAAACGCGTAATCTCTGTCCACATCTGTCCCCTAACTCGGTCGGAAGCTACGTGGGGTGCAGGGACCTTTATTTGCCCTCCTGGGCCGTAGCCCAAAGCCTAAACAAGTTGACACCCGGTAAATGTTTGCTGGAGGAGGAGGAAGGCAGGACTCTGGGCATGCTCTTGGGAGGAACTCCAACGCGCCGTGTCAGAGACCCCCAGTGCTCACCTAGCGCAGGTCACCATCCCGCCCACCGCTCTGCCCCTCCTGCCCCTACGATCCAGTTTCCATGCAGCAGCCGGGCCATCTTTGAAGACGCACACCAGACCCTGTCATCCAGCCGGTGAAGACCCTCCCATGACTACCTCACACTGACAGTGAAGTCCGAGCTCCTCCCGGGGGCCCGCAAACCGCCGCGGGGCCGGGCTCCCGCCTCCTGTGCCACCGGCTGCGTGACCCGTGCAGCCGCTCCGGTCTATAGAACACAAGCCCTTTCCCTCACTCGGGCTTTGGCACATGCCGTTCCGGAGGGACAGAGCCTTCCCGGATTGCCCCGTGTCACCTCGCCCCGCTCCGTCATACAACTTGTCTTAAACGGCAGGTCTTGTGTTTGTGTTTGGACTGTAAGCTCCATGAGGACGGGGCCTTTTGTGTCTTCTGTGTGTTCCCAGAGCCTAGCACAGCCCCTGAACAGACTCGGCCCCTTAGTAAAAGTTTGTCGAAGTGGCAGCTTTGAGGACTACTTTACAGAATCGCTAAGTAAGGCTCAGAGAGGTTGATCACCAGCCCATGTCACAATAAGTGCACATGATTCAAGCTCGGGAGCGCTCTGGACTGCAAAATGCACATTCCTGACCCCTCTTCCTGCCTGTCTCCTGCCGTGCTCTTGGGGGAGATACCTGTGGATCCCATGAGCAGTGTATGGATCTGTGGGTGTCACATGTGTCTATGTGTGCACACATGTGGGAACGTACAGGGCCAGGGAGCAATGTTGCCCAGGCGCAGTGTTGCCCATCCACTTTCAAGGCCTCTTGGCATCTCACCCTGTTCATTTCCATCCCTGTGCTGGCAGAGACCACTTATGCTTTCATGAGGTCCCATCACAGGCCCATCCCTGCCCCACGTGACTGCTTCCCTACCAGGCCCCCGAAAATGTGACACCTAATCCTAGAGAAATCAAAATGCCAACTCCAGGATAGTCAGTGCACAAGCTTTAATCAATGTTGCATAGAAATCACCGTAGTAGCATGTTCCTGCTAAAAGACTGACTTTGCCCTAGCATTCCACGCGTGATGGCACTTCTCATCTGGGTGAAACACACAGGAACAAGCCGGGGAGTGCCGTCTCGTCACTTGCATCTCCGCCCTGAGAGAGAGGACAGGGAGAGGACCTCTAACAGCCGAGTACTTCAGTCACTGAACTCTCCGTCCACCCCCACCCCTCCCTTCTCTATCATCCACCCATTCATTAGTTCACCCAATTCAACTTTTCATTCTTTCCCATCCTACCCCGCTAGTCTAAATATCTATCCCACCCATCAGTTCAGTGACTGCAATCTGCCATCCGGTAAACTATCAATTCATTCAGCCATCAAAACTCATCCATTCAATTCATCCACCGACCATATCCTTCCAAATAATCAAATCAGCCATCTACCCAACCAGCCAACCTGTGCATCCATCCAATCCCATTTATTCATCCCTCTGGGTAATCGCATCCAACTTTCCTGTCATTCAACCAACGTGTCTATCCATCCAGCCATCCGTCCATCATACATCACTTCTATTACCCGTCACCTACCTCACCAAGCTGCTAGTGAATTATTTACCCACCCAGTCGTCCACCCAGCCTCTCGACCCGTCA
>RJWJ010036687.1:0-15936 GCA_004363605.1 Indri indri | reverse complement strand
TGTCTGCCAGGTAATATTTCATATATGAAAGGGATTATGTCCTCTCAGTTAAGTATAACATATTAAAAGGTGACTACAGTCATTTGCATTAAGCAATAGGACTAACAAACTCAAGATCTTTATTGTATGTGTGTGTGTGTGCATGTGTACATGTGCACTTTAATATCTATCTTGTCAGTCAAGAAATAGTAGTTAATATGAATTGGAAAAGATGCATTAATGGATTGAACCAAACATTCTGTTCCAGTGAATTTATGCTAAGGAAATTACTCTATAGCAAAGGAGCAGTGAGCATGAAAGAGCCTACTGTAGCATTATGCATAGTAGCAATTTTGATACAATCTAAAGGCCCTTTGTGGCTTACAAATCATGGTATGCTATGTACTTTAAGAATAATAATCATGTAGACTATGAAGGCATGAGGAAATGTTTGCAATACAACCTTAAGGGAAAAAATAGAAAAACATACAATAATATGCACACCAAGCTTACAAATATGTAAAATAAGATAAAATACAAAAACTAAGATACAAATAAACAAGCACCGAGATGATGAGATGATGAGTGGTTTATTTCTATTAATACCTATTTAATGCTAATGTTTTATAAATTGGGGGGTGAGAGAGGGGAATGAATTGAAACCAAAATCTTGGAGAATAAATTTAGTTTTTATCGCTCTCTAAAGTGTGACACATAGAACAAAATAAACTTAGCTGTGTTAAGGAATATAATGGATGGCCAATGTAAATCTCGTAATTGCTGATGACGTTCAATTCTGACACAACTGGCTCTGTACTGGGATGGGAAAAGCTCATCTGGCTATCCTATCCCAGAAAGTAGAACACTTGGTACAAGTGTCTCTAGAAACATGGTTGTGAACAGGCTGTCTCAGCCAAAGCCTCCACTAACCTTGGAGGAGTGTGAACTCATTATGGTAAATGTCATGGCCAGAGCCTCTGTGCGATTTACTTGTTTGTGTCACATTGCATCCTGTCTGGAATGCAGTAGTTTACTTACTGGCCCGTTGAAAGGGTCCTAAGATTAAACTCTTACATAATAGGATATTCAGAAATGGGATTCGAGTATACCAAACAGGCATCATTGTTACTTTCTTTTTCTTGATGGTGAAGCAAGTAAGACAAATGTTCTCTTGTGACCTAATTTTCTTAGTGGATCTGCATATGATGCCTGAGTGCCCCTAATATTCCAGGTTACTAAGGTCATTCTGTCTTTTCTTTCTTCAAACAAAATCATCTCCAGACATGATATCCTACAAAGAAGGAAACACAAAGTTCTGTCCCATCCTAACCCTTTCCCACTTATTTCCAAGATTCTCAGGGAATGATTAGGTTTTTAAGAACTACTTAGTCACCTTTGTTACATTTTATCTGAATTTTTTTCTTCTGCTCAGTTTCTAACCTCATTCTATTAGCGTTCATTTTTGGTCCTGTAGAATTTAAATGGTTCCCTCCTTCCAGCAGATCTTATGAAAGCTTTAGGGCCAGAAATATCCTATAGGATATCACTACAAATAATTTAATATTGGCTAATCAACACTTCAATTCCTCTATCCCTGGGTCTTTTCAGCTTTTGGAAACTTGTTGCTGACCACCATTTCTCCTCAGTACACAGCTTCCCTCCATGTTACTAAAATCTCTCTTTTCCCCATCTTCTCTTACATTCTACATTTTCTCTTCTTTCTGGGCCCCTTCAACCCACCTACTCGAACTCCCCCTGAAACTCAAAGTTCTCATGTCAACTTCATAAAACAATTTAATTTTTTTATATTAATCCTCTCCTACTAGACCATTCCCTGAGATCTCTTAAATATGTATATTGGCTGAGAATTTCTCATCAAGTCCTGGAGACTTTTTGCTTAACGGTCTTCCTGAAATGTATTGAATATCTATCTCTTTTCTTTTATATTTTATTATGGGTAGCAAGAAGAATCCAAGCTGAACCTTCAACACTTTGCTTGGAAATTTCTTCAGATAATTATCTAAGTTTAATATTTATAAGTTTAACTTTACACAAAATTTCAGAACACAATTCTCCTAAGCATTCTGGTACTGCATAAAAAAGATTCCTCTTTCTTCCATTTTCCAATAATGTTTCCATCTGAGCACTCACCAACAGTGCCTTTAAAATCCATGTATATTCCTACCAATAGTCTATACATGGCAATTTAGGTAGTCTCTAAGATGATATATAGCTTTTCTATCATGCTCCTCATTTTCTTCTGAGTCCTCACTAGCAGAGTTATTAACATCCGTATTTTTTACTAACCGGCTTTTTCTAACACGCTATTCAAAATTCTTCCAGCCTCTGGCCCTTGGCCAATTCCAAACCACACCTACATTTTCAGGTATTCGTTACAGCAGCACCTTACTTCTGGGTACCAGAATCTCTACTGTTAATAGCTTTCTAGTGCTGCTACCACAAATGGCTACAGACTGGTTGGCTTAAAGAAACACAAAAGTATTATCTCACATTAATAGCTCTAGAGGTTAGATACCTGAAATGGGTCTTACTGGGCTCACAACAAGGTGTTGATAGCACTGATTTTTTTTTCCCCTGGAAGCACTAGGAGATAATTTAATTCTTTGCCTTTTCCAGCTTCTAGAGGCTGCCTGCATTCCTTGGAATAAAGCACCCTGCTCTCTCCAAAGCCAACAATGGCCAGTGGAGACATTCTCATGTTGCATCACTCTGCTATTGACTCTTCTGTCTCCTTCTTTCACTTGTAAGGGTGCTGGGATTGATTATGCTGGGACCACAGAGGTAATACAAGATACTGTCTCCACCTCAGTGTCAGCTGATTAGTTAGCAACTGTTATTTCTCCTGCAAACTTAATTCCCCGTTGCCATTTAACAACATATTCTTAGGTTCTAGGGATTAAAATGTGGACATCAATGGGAATCCATTATTCTGCCTACTATACTAACCTTTGGACAATTTCTAATAAATAGTAAATATCTATTAATAGTATTATTTAATTATTTAACCAATCAAATAAATTAATAATTGTTTATTAATTATATTAATATGGATAATATTATTAATATAATAATAGCTGGTTGCTATTATTACTTGATAAATACAAATTGAATACTTATGTATAAAAAGTAATGCACTAGAAATTCAATAGAGAATTAGATATATATTAATGTTTCTTGCTCTCATTTAGTTTACAGTCTAACTAAAAGATATGGTTTATATACAAACTCAGTATAGTGAAGTGAAGTCTGAAGATGCAAACCATCCTAGAAACACACAAGGAAAGCCCCTAATTTATACAGGCTACTCAGAGAAAATTTTTAAAAGGTGGAAGTACTCCTGAGTAACTGTAACTGTGTAAACTGTACCTCAGGTTTGTCCTGCCAAGGGACAGGGCAGCTGGGATATTTATCCCCTGCCTCTTTTCTCTTGCTGTGTGAGAGTTGCCCATGGCACTTCCTGGCTGCTGGGTCTGTGGGTTGAGATGTACCTGAAGTGATGTACACGTGAATTGAAGTACATGGCAATGGGCTTCGGGGATATGGGGTGGGGAATCAATAGCTTCTCCTATAGTAATCAATCTCAGTCTTGATTTCCTGATCCATAAAATAAAAAATAATTTATACCTTGCAGGGCAGTTGTGGGCATTAAATTTTTCTCATATCCATTTTTATTAAGGAATATTTACTGTAAATGTTTAGGGGGGTGGTAGAGTGATGAAAATATGCAGCACCGTGGTTCTCATAGCATATGAATTCTATGACCTGGGAAGCAGGAGTTATAAGCCGGCCTTGTCTCCAAAATCTCCTTTGAGCAGGATCCAAGAGAGGATTTTGATAGGAATTTGATGAAAGAGGCCAAGTAGTAAAGTTTGGGTTCACTGGAAATGTTTACTTAACTCAGATACTTTAAAAGCATTTATTGGAGAAATAAGGCTGAATCAACATCCCTCACCCATATCAGAATCATAGCCTGCGGGACTGATTTTAGTTAGGGTATTTGCTAATCTAAGGCTCACATGGTGAGACACCTGTTTGGGAAGATCTGACAATCCAGCGTTGAGTTCCAGGGCTGCCTTTCCCATCCTGGTGGAGGAGAGGCAACCTGCAGTGGGCTTGGTGAAGGATAGTATTTCTCAAACTTGAAGATGTATCAGGATCACCTGGAGGGAATTATAAAAACATAGATTTCTGGGTCCCACCCCAGAGTTTCTGATTCAGTAAGTCTGGAATTGGTCCCAAGAATTGACAGCTCTAACAAGTTCCCGGGCGATGCTGATTTTGCTGGTTGGGGACATCACTTTGAGAACCATGTGGTTTGGAAGCCACATGAATGAGTGGGAGAAGCCAATAGTGGGAGTGCTCTGCTGAGAAGTGGATTATAAATATGGGAGGACCTCAGCCTCTTCTCCTTGGTCTCTAGACATGTTACTGCAGGTTCATGCTCAAAATGGACGTTTCTATTAACTTTCCATTTGGAATTTTGTCCCATTCCTATCCCATAATACACACACAACTTTACCACCTCTCTGGATTCAAACTAGCTTTCCAGAGCAAGGCAGTGCTTGTAAGCAAAGGGTAGATTTCACTAATAACTAGACTTTACACAGAAAAAAAATGAATGTCAAAAAGTGAAAAAAAAAATGAAGAAAGAAGGAGGAGGGAAAGGAATTTAAAAAGAGAAAGAAAGAGAGAGAGAAAAGACAGACAGGCAGGAAATAACATTATGAACAACTATTATGTTCCAAGATGTATGCTTTGAATTTTCACACACATTAGAATGCTGAAGCCTCACAAGACAAGTATTTGGCAAGACATGTATTACCATCTCCACGAGGAAACTGATTCTTAAACAGATTATGAAATTTGCCCAAGTAGACAAGACTTATAAGAGGCGTAATCAGGACTCAAATCCAAAAGGGTTTAATTCCAAGTTTAGTGAAATTTCTACTGTTTTCCACCATAAGGAAAATTGTGTCTATAGGGAGGGATCATAAATAGCTTGAAATTAGGAAACAAAGTCACATGAGTGAAACAGTAGTTGTGTCAAATGTTCAACTGATTCTTATCAACCATGTTATGATCTATGACTCTTGTTCTTGACTCTCAACTTGTGGTAAATTCAGAATCTCTTTTAGAGTGTTGCTGAAAAGGTGAGGTAGGGCTAGGTAATCTCCCTGCCTTTGTATCTGCTAATCTCACTGTGTGGGAGTGAGACCCTGTATATTCTCGGTAGAAGCCATTATATTGTACATACCTTGGGAATAATATTTCCGATCACAAAGAGATCCCTCAATACAGGGCTTCTCAGGATTATGAGAATGGATGCAGAAGGATGGACGTGGGGCCACAGACTTGGCCAAAGCATAAACCTGTGAGTATCTCACTCTATCTGGATAGGCTATGGCATAACCCAATGATTTGAGAATTGATAGTGTTCAAACTGGAGAAGTATTTCAGTGTTCCAGTAGAAATTGCATGTCAAATGATAAAATGGCAGTGATTTTAAGCTGTTCGGTTCCCCTTTCCAATTTTACAGCTTCTACACAAATACTACTAAATTTCTCCATCTAAGTTAGGGCATTGGCAATATTTGCTGTTAGCAAACTTAGAGTGGCAATATGTAGAGTTCAAAAGAAGAACGCAAGAAGGGGAACTCCAAGGACAGCTTTCACTGAAAGATAAGGGTGATTCCCAGCGGCTGAATTGTCCAGATGTGAGAAGGTCCTGCTCAGGCATCCCAGCTCCCCTTGGGTGGTGTTGAATGTGAAACTGAACAAACATTGAGAGGGCGTATTACGGGGAAACAGGCAGCAGGGCTGGGTAAGCACTGAGTTCTTTTCACCTTGAAGTCTAGGCAGAGTGTTTGAAAAACTGAGATCTAGGACAAGATGTGAGTCAAGTAGAGGGTCTGTCACAACCATTTGGCATGCCCAAGTTATTTAATTTTGGCAACGTCCCATTGAAGACACAGAATAGGCATCAGTTCAACATACCTAGACTCTGAAAGGAGACTGGATTGAAGCAAGGAAAGACCTCTTTGAGCTTGTAGATAAACACAAATTGCAGAAGTGTACCTTTTCAGTATAGAGCAGTTTTTCTAAGTACAAAACCACAAACAAATTTAAAAACTGAATAATAAATGATATTCAAATATATGGTTTCTGACCTGGGCCAAAAGGGAAGTAAAAAGGGAATGGAAGGGGATAAGGAGGGTGCAGATCAGGAAGGCCGTTTGTTTGAAGTTCATTTGCATAGAGAAAAGAGAGATTTGGCTATGAAGTCCCTCACCCATGTAGAACAGAACACCTGCCTTAATAAAATTGCATAACAAATCTCACCCTGCTAAAGTTTAAATCTGGACCCATCTTACTCAGGTAAATTATCTTAGAAGAACGAATACTGCACACTGACAGGAAAGCAGAGTTTAATGAAGAGCTTTAAAGAAAATTCAGAACTTCTTCAGTGAAGGAAGAGGACTCACAGCAGCGGTGTTTAATGTTGGGCTTTAGTTGGTCATGCCTGGGTCCCTGCCTGCACCTCTCACAAGTCATGTTGGCTGAGATAAAGTACTTCGTTTCCCAAAACCTTGGCCTTCTTATTGATAAAATGGGAAGAATAATATCTACATTACAGAGTTATTTTGAGATTGGACTGAGATAATAACTATAAAATATTTTTCAAATTCCCTGGATATAAGTGCTTAATAATTGTAAATTAGTGTTACTGGGGAGGAAACAGAGACAGATGTAGGCAAAAGCCAATTAAATCTTTTCCCTGAACTTTATGTGCCACTCAGCTGATACAGGTATCAGCCTGGCAGAAAAGTGTCAGATAGCATAATATCATTGAGAGGTTTAAATATAATTAAACACACAATTATATATAATTATCTGGTACATAGTAAGCCTGGTGTGTAGTAAGCATTCAGCAATTCATAGCTTGTATTTTATTAAGAAAATCTCTCTCATCTTATGCTTGTAACTAAAACTAATTAATGCTAGAAAACGGTCCTGTCATGAATATACAAGTCAGATAAAGGAAATTAATAAATGAATAATAAACATGGATAAATGTTCAACAGAAAATATGAATTAAAGCAATGATTTTTTTTACACAATAAAACAAATTTTTTTTTCTTTTAGCAATAGTCCTGATGATGCTAAGGATTTGTTATAAGGTTGGTTATTCATTACTATTGGGAGTATAGATGTCAATGACCTCTTGGAAAGTCATTTCACAATATGTAATAAGAGCTTTCAAGTGTTCAAAACTTCTACCCAATAATTCCATCTCTTAAAGACCAACCCATGGGAATAATTTAAAACACAGAGAGGAAAATATATACGAATGTATTTCTCTGTAGTATTTTTTCCAGTAACAAACAATGGGAAGCAACCTAGTTAATAGAGGAGAAATGGTTCTTATGAAACTTCTACCTTGGCATATTTACTCAATGAAATGTTATACAGCTATTAAAAATAATGCCAATAAAGAGTTTAAAGTAACATATTAAAAGCTTACAATGTCATGCTAAGGATAAAAGCAGGATATAAAATTAATTACACAGCAGGCTCACAGTATATAAAAACAACTCATTAAAAACTGAAAGAAAATATACTGATCTAATAATGATTATCTAAAGATGACAGTTAATTTTTTACATATTTCTGTATTATTTTTATGACAAGCATGAATTTTTGTATAATAGTGACAAAAGTCCAATGAAATTTCCTTTAAACATTCCAATTAGCAAACTATCTAGTATAGGGATCAAAAACAATAAGCAAGCAGTCAAATCCAACCTTCCACCTGCTTTTGTAAATAAAATTCTATTAGAACACAGCTACGCTCATTCATTTATTGTATATACTGTTTATAGCTGCTCTTGCACTAACATGGCATAATGGAGCAATTGAGATAGAGATTGCATGGGACACAAAACCTAAAATATTTACTATTTGAGTTTATACAGGAAAAAAAAAATTGCCAACTTCCGATCTAAAACATTGCACCTTGAAGACTTGATGTAGCCCAACATCTTAAAAGTTGATGCTGTTTAAGCTACAAAAGCATTTCAACATCCTTGTAGAAAGCAGCTGTTGGATGATAAAATGGTGATTTTTGAGGTGACTACTTTTCCTTCCCAATTTTCCAACTTCTACACAGATAACTCCGTATTTCTCCATTGGCAATATTCGCTACTATCAAATTTAGATTGGCAATAATGTAAGAGTACAAAAGAAGAATTCAAGAAAGGAAACTCCAAGGACAGCTTTTAATGAAAGATGAAGATGACCCCTAGCAGCTGAATTGTCCAGCTATGGGATGGTCCTGCTCAGGCATCCCAACTCCCTGTGGGTGGTATTGAATCCGAAACTGAGCAAACATTTAGAGGGCATATCATGGGGAAAGAGGTAATGGGGCTTGGTAAGCGGTGAATTCTTTCCACCTTGAAGTCTAGGCACAGAAGTTGAAAAATTAAGATCTGAAATGAGATGTGAGTCAAGTGGAGGATCTGTCACAAACATTTGGGATGTCTGGGTCATTTAACTTGGGCAACAACTCCACAACTTTATTCTGCATCATCTATTTACAAACTACCAGGGACAGGGCACCCACTTATTTCTAAGGTGGTCCATTCCATAGCTGTTTTTTTATTTATAAATACTAAAGAGTTTACCTTAGATATATATGTTGTACTCCTTAACCCTTGACATTATCTCAGGAGGTTCCAATAGATTTCTCTTCTCACTTGTAGTGATTAAAGGACCATTTTAAGTTCCAGTATCATCTCCTTCTTCCCTGTAGCTTGGCCTGTGGGGCCTGCACTGGGCCTTAGAGGTGTGTGGGAGGAAGGATGCAAATATTCTGTATCTGTTGGTGTTTCGGCCTTTTCGGTAACAGCCATTGGTCTTTATGGCCTTATTCTAGGCAGGATCCAACTACTGGCTCCCTGTGGGGTAGCTATGTGAACTCTGCTTCATTCCACAGGTGCCTCATGTGAGATATGACAGTTGATGTCTTTAATCCCTCAGGCCTCTGAGCCAATTGTCTATACATTTTGTATCCTTTGATGCTATGGTCGTCTGGTCCTGGCCACCATTCTAGATGCCACTTTGTGCTCAAGGGAGACTCCCTTCTCCATTCTTATTTGACCTGTAGGAACGCATACATCCTTGTCTCACTAAGTGGTGAGGGTGTAGGTGCATTCTCTGCCTGCAAGTCACTGGCCTACTCTTTCCCACCTGCACAGGTAGGCACCAGTACAGAGTAAGCTGCCTAAGCAAATATCCAATATCCGTGTGTGGTTCCTTTGGAGCCACTCCCTTCTTTTGACTTCAGAAAAGTATAGGGAAATTTTACTGGATATTCTGCTAGTCCATCGACTCATGACTTTGATGAATTTCCTCTCTTTTCTGCTCCTCATTCAAATAGTCCTTTTATGTTGATTGATATGGAAGGTAAGTTGGTGCCTGGGCTGATTGCAAGAAATAGCAGAACTGCTAAATTGCCTCTTAATAAATGCCAAAGGGAGGTTTCTATGACTGTTCGTGATTCTCTCCAGATGTTTAGGGCACTAATCTTTTCTTACATTCAGCTTTGGGGTCTACTCACAATTTTGGAACAATAGGCAAAGTCCTACTCAAGCATCTGTTACGTCACCATTGACCAGGCTGATCACAGTTAGCTAAAGTGTGTTCTATGGAGTCCAGTCCTGGAAAATGCCAAGGAGATTCACCAGGAGTCTCCTTCATTGAAAACACTATGAACATGAAAGGCTCTGGGAAATCCTAATGTCCAGCTTTCTTCAAATAAACACTATTGCTCTGTCCTACTTTATAGTGTGTAAAATGTTTTCCTTTATATATTGCTCTCATTCATTCATCCATTTATTTATTCAACCATCAAAAATTTATTGAGTGCCTGCTGTACTTTATGTTTGCATTCAACAGATCTATTGGAAAAATTATCCATAATCTGATTCATTCCTCACAACAGACCTTTGAGATGGATGCAGCAGATAATATGCTATCCTTCTATTACACAAGGGATCTGAAAATCAGAAATGTTGAATAATCTTTCTGAGATTACCCAGCTATTAAGAAAGGGAGCAATTAGGAAAGGCAGAGAAGGAGCTAGGACTTAAGTAGTGTATTGTGGTGTATAAGACTTCATCAAGAATGTTTAGGAACAGAGCAAATCTACAAGGATAGATGATGACAAATTCTGGATTTTTACACAAATCTGGCAATATGATAGGATACTGGGATCACATCGGATTTTTAAATATAACTTTGAGGGTACCATTTTGCATGTTGCAGTGAAATAATTGTATAAACACTGGCTGAGTTACATCAGAATTCTTAATATTTCTTCTTATTCTCTTTCCTTTTCTTTCTTTTTTTCATTCTTTCATTGTTCTTTCTTTCTCTTTCTTTTCTTTCCTTCTTTATTTTATTTATTTATTTTCTTTTTTTGGTGAAGTGATTTTAAATGCCAGAAGGCTCACCTTGGGGCTTTGGTTGAACTGACAGACAAGCAAAGGAAGACAAAGAATGGACTTGTTTAATTTGGCCAAACAACAAAAGACTGTCTCAGAGCAGTGGGGGCTCAGCTGGTGCCAGGTTATTCTGAATTTGGTGAGAAACTTTGTCAAATCATCTACCAGTCATAAGAGAATTTCACAAACTCTCTTTATTTGGAAGCATGAGTATTGGAACTCAGCAACAAGAGTTGAGCATGTCTGAAACTGGAAAATAAAGTTTCACACAGTACTAAATATAACTTCTTGCCAGGCAGGTAGGGGCTGCCTGCCAAGTTTTGATGGTTGTCAGGATCCGAAAACCATGAAGAAGTCCAATGTTTTGACAACTAACATTGCTTTCAAGATGAGCAATTTTGCCTTATTTAAGGGGAGACAAAAGTTGAAGGAATTAGTTAATTACCTCTCACCTCCCAAACTTTCCAAATTTCAAATACATTAATAACAAGCTCATCATTTACTTTTGTATAAATAGAAAATAAACCAAGATAATAAAATAACCTCTTATGCTCACAGCATACTTTTTCATGTAAAGACAACTTGGAAACTCCATTTGCCAAGACAACTTGGAAAATTCATTTGCCAAGACAACTTAAAGGAAGGTAAATAGGAGAATCAAAGGAAAACCCCATTCCATCAAATAACATAGACCAAACAATGTCTCTTAGAACTTCTTCTATTCCTATTTTCTGTTAAGTTTTTCTGAGAGCAACATCTTTGAGGGCAGGCAAAAGGTTTATCTTCCTTCTTGTTGTATTCCCAGCACCTGGTACAGTGCACTGCTCATGAATAAAGGAAAAAAAATTCATGTCTGCTGGAGAACGCAAAGAGGTATTACCTACCCTGAAAGTAGCAAAATGGGTATTGTGATTGAAATATTTACATTTACAGGGTAAATTATAGGTAAATCATATCATTGAGTATGAAGACAAGGATTCTGCATTTCTTCAACACTAATGTTGGATTCTCTCCAGAATAAAGGCAAACAGGCTTTTTCAGAGGTTGGCAAAGCTGAACATTGGCAAAATTGTGAGGTTCGTTGTTCATTTTGGCTACATTTCTTTAGGGGACTCATTATGCCCCAACTACCTTGCTTTGGTGTGTTGTCCTCATCCTCCATTTCATCAAGGTCTAGGAAACGTACCACCTTACTGCTTCTTGGAAAAATAGGTCCATTCTGCTTCTCATTCTTTTAGGGCCTGGAAACTAACGGTCTCAAGTTCAAGAGTGACCCAGAGGTATAGGAAATTATTAACATGCTGATGACAATATTAGAGTAGTGAAATTATCCAGACAAGCCAGGCTGAACATAGTGCATGAAATGCACCACAAGGCCCCACATTGTGATTTAAAAATTCCATGATTTAATCTTAATATAGAAGACCAGGCTGGTTTGTAAAAACAAATCTAGAAGGAGGAGAGGTAAGGTGGGTATTTCACCGCAAGCTGAGCCTGAGCCTAGAGTATAATGTAACTTAGTGAATATGGACAAGGGAGGGGACACTGAAAGAAACACTCAAAGAACTTCAAAGATATTTAACAATCACAGCTAGGAATAATGCAAGGAGACCTGCTATACCACTTCCTACATCATTCAAAATCCTAAGCCTAAGGATGTCCACCTATAAAGTAGAAATAATAAAGCCTATGGTTCTGTGTCCCCAGTGTTATCATGAGGATTAAAATGACATGAATACATTTACTAGTTGTTCTGATTATTAGTATTATTTTTAACAGCAACAAACTCTATGGTTGAGCTATATGGGAGAAATTTAAGGAGTATTGGAAAAATGAATGTGGATGTAGAAGTTCCAGTTTAATAAAAGAAGAATTTGGTAGGGTATGTAAATTATAGATGTAATGGTACAAAATGCAAGCTTAATGTATATTAGCCAGACTATTTGATTGAATGGGATTTAACCTGGCACGAAAGGCATCTCGAATGGATCCCTAACCCCCCAGCTTTGTTTCTAGCCATTCGCAGCTTATAGCTAATGTTTCAACAACCATGATGCCTTTTTGCCTTAAGCCATTCCATCATCTGACCCCTCCACTTGAAATGTTCTTCTCTTGTCCTTTTGCCTGTTTATCTCTTCAAACTCCCTACCTCCACACAGAAAACTTCGTACATTTCTTTATTGTTCTTGATGACCGTCTGTACATTTTAGACATGGAAGAGTCTGAAATAATTTTAACCATTGCTGTTAGGCTCCTTTGCTGAAAGGATGCTATAAAACAGAGTTTCAGGGTATTAAACAATTAAGATATAACTTCCCACCAGTGTGTGGGAGCCTGGGGAAATTGTCTCAACATTTCCTGCATGGAAATGGCATATTATTACAGAGAGAGCTCTGAAAGTAAATTGTAAGAGCCCATTTCAGCCAGAAATTTTGAAGCACTTTAGGAACATGAATACTCTTATTCTTATTCTTCAAACACACGCACATTGATGCTGATCATAAAATCTTTTCTTAAGCATTCCTATGTACCCACACTTGCCAATGCATTTTCTCAATGGAGTCTAGCCTCCCTTGTGGTCTCCATTTTGGGCTGTAACTCAGTAACTCTACTCTTTAGAGTGTGCCTTCAGGAACAGTGATTTCTCTGTTTAAATCAAGAGAGCATAATAAAACATTGTCTGGTACAATATCAAACATATGAGGTTTCCGCTAAACTAATTGGTAGGGAAAACATTTTGCCTTCATCAAGTGGCAGGGCCTGAAGTCAGAAAAATGGAAATGGAAGTGGGATTGGGAGAAAAGCTTGTTGTAAACTGAAAAGCTGTATTTGGGGGCTGAAATGAAGACAATGTTTTGGTTGGTTCCACCATCTAGGAATGAGAAGCAGACGAGGGTTAAAGAGACTCTCTCATCTTGACTCAGTTTACACATTTGCCAAATTATGATAATAATTAACTGTTGTGTGTAGCAACTCTTAAACACATAAGTTATATAAAGCTCAGGTGAGACATTGAAGTAGATAAAAAAAATGCAATAAAGTTGTAAAGCAGTGGTTTTCAAACAAGTTGATTTGGGAGTAAAATTGAATTTATTCCAGAAGCTTTGTGCTAAACCATATGCCCCATTTTCTCTTTCCTTGTCCCCTTATTCTGGTATCGAAAATTAAAATAATTTATTTGAAATGCTATATGCTAATGCAAAGAGAAAACAACACTAGCAACAAAAATAATGTACCCACACAAGTTAACATTTATTGGGTGTTTTATATGAACTTGGGGCTGTGCCAAATCATTCACGTACATTTCATCATTCAATTCTCGTTGTATCTTTATTGGTTGGGTGCCATTATCATCCCTACTTTGCAGATGAAAAAGCTGAACAAATAAGGAAGTATTATATGTTTGATGAACTATCCAGTTATACAGAGCCACTCTCTATACTTCACATGCTGTCCTTGAGATCCTATACTAGGGAAAAAATTACTCCAAGGGTAAAACTCAGTGTCCACCCTTTACTCTCTTCATCTTCTGTTAATTAAAGAACACTGGGAAGTTTGCTCTACCACAACCTCTGATTTCAGCTAATTTCAATGTTTAAGGAATTTAAGCTAATTAATGCTTTAAAAGATATAGTTCCCTGGATTAAGACCTATAGACCCAACCTTGATAATCCTCATTTACGGACCTCGTGACCTTCAATTGTTCACTTAATCTCCTGAGTCTTAGGTATTTCCTCTTCTGTAATATAAGGGAGTTCATCTGGATGGTCTCTAAGTTTTTGGGTTTTTTTCTGCAATTAACATTCTCTGTCAGGGGATTCATCTTCATGATCTATTAATAGATGTTAGGAACAATTATGTCCCTGTTAAAGGATAACACTATAGTAGGATGGGGACTGGTGGCAGTAGCAAAGAGATGTCCAGGCTCTGTCATGATCTTACCAAGTTTGTGGTTTTCAGGTCTACTTATGTGTCTCTTGGTCATAATACATCAATCAAATGAGAAATGACAAAATGGGTCAATGAACGAATAAAATGTTAATTCCTGTACTAGCAAATCTCTAAATCAAAGCAAGATAGTAACAGTAGAGTGCTTAAGAGAATGGACTTCAAAGACATTTTTGCAACTTGTAATTTTAGAACTATTTCTATGATCATTTAATTCACATTTAATTAACATGGTCTCCCTCACTAAGCTCTAAATTCCATATGAATAGGGACTATAACTATTTTGTTCACATATCATCAGCAGGCATAAATCTAATACCAAAGTGAATTTATGAACTTGTTGGTATTTAGGTCCAATGCTGAAGTGTTGAATAAATGAATAATGGATTCAAATTTCAGCCCTTCTTCTTACTAGCTATACAAAACTCAATTAGTCATCTAATCTCTGCTATTTTCAATTCATCCATAAAATAAAGATAATAGTAGTGCCTACCTCTTTGGGATTTTTCAAAATAAATAAGATAGTTACACCTAAGCTATGATAAAAATGGTGGGTAAGGCAAGAATATTAAAGCTGACATTTTATGAGATTAGTTATTCCCTCTTCCCTTCAAGTTCTGAACCAAGTGAGAAATAGACAATGGACCTTTGCTAGTGAATCTGGATTGGAGAAACTTGTTTAGGCCCTGAGCCAAAATAGGCTGTCATCACCTTCCCCTGGATTTCAGTGAATTCAAGACGAATAAAGCCATTGATCAGCATCTAGCCTCTCTTATCAGGGAAAGCAACTCAGATCATGCTGTTGAGGAGAACTTGTGCATCCCAAGAGATGGCTGGATCTAAAAGAGATTGACAAAGAGGACTAGGCATTTTGTGCTCAGGACCCCTTTGCCAATCTCTCCAATGCTAGTATCCCAGGAAGAAGAGGGAGTAGGTGGAGAAGAGAAAAACAAGGATATTAGGGCACTCCTAATATTTCCAAAAAGACAGAAGTCCTAATTTATGGGCCTACTCAGAAACACTAGAAGAGAGAGAATGGAATGTTTCTTAAGTAATAGTACCAAACTCACAGGATTGTCATGAGGCTAATGTATAGACGCTTTTTAGTTTACAACCATAAGTTGAAAATATTGTAAGTAAAAAAATGCATTTAATACATCTAACTTACTGAACATCATAGTTTAGTCTAGCCTACCTTAAACACATTCAGAACACTTACATTAGCCTACACTTGAGCAAAACCATCTACCATAAAGTCTATTTTATAATGAAGTATTAAATATCTCATGTAATTTATTGAATACCATACTGAAAGTAGAAAACAGAATGATTGTATGGGTACTCAAAGTATAGTTTCTACTGAGTATGTATTGCTTTTGCACCATCCTAAATTTAAATCATGTAAGTCAGGGACTGTCCCCATAGAAGTTCTTTTAACTAACCTCCAACACTGCTCTTCACTTGCCAAGCCCTTCTGATTGAGTTCC
>RJWJ010036686.1:0-15936 GCA_004363605.1 Indri indri | reverse complement strand
ATCATTTCAATATTTAACATTGTCATGACACTGTGAAGAATAAACTAGTCCAAATATAGTTTCCTTTGTTTTTAATTATTTCCTTAAGATAAATTGTCAGGACTTGGATAAATGTGTCAAAGGATATGAACATTTGTTTAGGTTCCTGGTATATATTAGCATATTGTTTTGAAAACATTGCAATAATGTATAATGTCAGTAACATTTGGAATATTATAAAAATTTTTATATGTTCTTGTTTATCTTAATATTTTTGTTGTTATTTATATCCTTTGTCCATTTTTCAATTGAGCTACTGCTATCTTTTCCTCATAAATTTGTGTGAGTTCCTTACGTATTATAGATCTTAGCCCTTTAACTATTACATCTGGTGAAAATATTTCCCCGTTTATTGTTTTCTTCTCTTTTTAGAATAATGAGCATTCACTCTGGATTTGATTGGAAATGTCCAAAAGACTTACAGAGCATTTAGCATTTTCTGAGTTATATGACCTTACACAGGCAGAATAATTTTTATTTTATATCAAGAAATATGTTAGGGACTACATGGAAACTTCTACAATGCAGAACAGTGGCATACATACACCGAGTGAGGCCAAATGAATTATGTATGACACATAACATCTGTAACCCCTCATTATATCATACAGTGGTTGGGTGGGGTTCCATGACCAAGCTATTTTTTCCTTTCAAATGTGTTTTCTGTCTCTTTGTGTCCACTTACCTTTTCTTAAAAAGAAAACACCAAATCTTGGAGAAGTTTTAGTAGCAATTATTATTTAGCAAGAAAAAAAACCCCACCAAAACTCAGAGAGGTTCAAAGTAATGTTACATATGCATCATCTACATTACTTTATTTATATGTTACTTATATAATGTGCACTTGAAAAAAAAGATAAAAGTTGCTGAAGAACTGATTAAGTAAAGGAGGAAGGGAAAATAAGGATAGGAGCAAAAAGTAAGGAGCCAGGGATAAGAATATGACCCAAGAAAAACAGTTTTGTATTTTTGCTGGAAGTGGGCCACACATGAGACCATAAGCTTCCTACCACCCAACGTGACTAGGGAAACATGATCACACATGTATCTCTTAAGAATTAAACAAAAATTTATTTGCAAAAACACAGTTATTCCAACAATATGTGAAGTTGGCATTAAATTTCTTTGCAAATGTCCATTTGGGTATATTACCAAATCAGAGGGCAAATTGAATGAACAGAGACCAAGGTGGGATCTTATTACATTTGAAAACTCAGCGTGTTCACATCCATGCCTGCCAGTTTGCTAAGTGCAAATGCTAAAAAGGTATGTGTAATCAATGTTACTCCGAAGTTACACAATACTTTGTATACATAAAGACACAAATTTAATGCACCACAGGCACCTTCAGTATCACAAGTGGATCACTGAAGAGTGTTTTTTCTTTTATTCTTCTAATATCGGTTTTCCTTAACTTTGGCTGTTAGTTTTCATTTTGTTTGTATGCTTTCATAGGGGCTTGCCTTTTTTTCTTATTTTTACATTAACTTTATTGATGTATAATTCATATACAATAAAATACACTCATTTAAAGTGTACAATTAGATTTTTTTTAAATTTTTTTATTTCAGCATATTATGGGGGTACAAATGTTTAGGTTACATATATTGCCTTTGCCCCACCCGAGTCAGAGCTTCAAGCGTGTCCATCCCCCAGACGGTGCACACTGCACCCATTAGGTGTGAATATACCCATCCTCTCCTTCCGCCCCCCACCTGCCTGACACCCGGTGAATGTTATTACTATATGTGTACTTACGTGTTGATCAGTTAATACCAATTAGCAATTAGATGAGTTTTAACAAATATTTACACCTGTGAAACACTGCCCCAAACAAGATTAAGAATATTTCTATTGCCCCATAACATGCCTTTGTGGGGATTCCCAGTTAAACAATTCCCCTATTCCCAGCCCTAGGCAACCACTGATCTGTTTTCTATCACCAGATATTAGTTCAGCCTGTTCCAGAATATCACGTGAATGGAATCATACAGTGAGTCCACTTTTGAATCTGGTTTATCTCAGGGCATTGCTGAGATTCATATATACTGTTGGGTGTATCGGCTGTTGGTTTCTTTTTATTGCTGAGAAGTGTGGTATATCCACTTGTTTGGATATACCACAATTTGCTTATCCATGTGCCAATTGATGGGCCTTTGATTCCAGGGTTTGACTATTTTGAATAAAATTACTATGAACATTCTTGTACAAGTCTTTTTGTGGACTTGTGATTTTTTTTCTCTAGAAATATCTAGTGAAATTATTGGGTCATAGAGTAAGTGTATATTGAACTTTATAAGAAACTGCCAAACAGTTTTCTAAAGTGATTGTATCATTTTATAATCCCAATAGCAATATATGAAAGTTTGGAGTTAATTTTTAAAGTCCTGAATTGTGAATTATTTCAGAAAGTGAGAAGTTATAAGTCTTCTTTATAAAGCATTGATAATATTTCTGAAAAATTTCATTGCTGAATATATTAGCCCTTTATTTTAACAAAAAAGGAGAAAAAAATAAAAGCAAAGCAGAGTGGTATGATCTAATGCTGCTAGGTCTCACAAATTATTTCCCCCAGAACTATAGTTCAATTCTTATCTGTATTATTCTTCCAGTGGAGTTTTGGTACACGTGGAAGTGTGACCTTTATAATTTGCTGAACTTTGATGTAAGCTTCTATGAAACCGTGATATAACAATTAAGACTTTTGGACCTTTGTAATAACAAAAAAAAACTTGTTTTCTGGCCCCATACTCATTAGGCAATAGCAGAGTAGGGAAGCATTCTGGATGGGGAGTTGTGGTTTCAGCTACAAGTTACGTGACTTGGGGCAAGACATTTGCCTTTCTGGGACTAAGAACCTAAGGCCCTATCTCTGCAAAGGAACTGGCAGGACTAGGTAAACTCTAAGTTCCCTACCATCTCTAAAATTTTATGACTCTAACTGCAGGCTGAAATTATTCTTAACTTAAAATAGTTTTTCCACCTAAGTAATACATGAGCATTTTTCCTTAAAAACAAACAAAACAACACATTGGAATATTCCACATAGAGCTAAAGTCCCCTTTAACCATTACTACCAAATCTAGGCCCCCCTTCTCTCCAGAGTTAACCACTGTAATGAGCTTTGTGTGTATCCCTCCAGACTTTGAGAAATATGTGTATATAAAATTATACACCCATAGAAACTCACAGTTTTGTCTGTGTACTTTTTTTCTTTACATAAATAGTATAACGAACTGTGCCAGTGGTCCCTAAGACCACCCCGATGTGGTTATTCACTAGGAGCATTCATAAGACTCAGCACAGAGCCATATTCATAGCTGTGATTTATTACAAAAGGATCAATTGTAAAGCAAAACAAGCAAAGGGAAAAGTCGTGTGGGGAGAAGTGCAGAGGAAAGCAGAGTAAGCTTCCAAGACTTCTCTTCCAGTGGAGTCACACAGGACGCACTTTATTCCTCCAGCAACAAACTGTGACAACATGTCTAATATTGGCTACCAGGAAAGCTCATAGGAGCTTCAGTACTCAGGGTATTGTTTTGAGGGGGAGCTGGTCACACAGGTACCAACTGCCTGGCATGTACCAAAATTCCAGACTCCCAGAAAGCACAAACCACACTGTTCAGTATAAACCACATTGTTTGTATACAAACAGTTTAGACACAGTGCACAATTCTTATCAAAGAATGGTAAAAACACTCCTGAAATCCAGTTTCCCAGATACCAGCCAAGGGCCAAACTTGCAAGCAGGTCTTTCTATGGACAGCAGTTCTAGGCTGCTATGTTAACTGTTTTCAGAACAGTAACTTTCTAAAACTTGTTTTTGGTAATTGACAAAATGTTTTTGAGGTCTAACTGTATGGATGCGTTTCTTGTGATTGCTCTATAGTCTTTCACTTGAAAATAAAACAATGGGAATGTTCTCATGTGCAAGGGTTTCCCTGGTACACTAGAAATGGAATTGTTGGGTCATAAGGCATTTTAGATGTTGGTGGATACTGCTACACCACCCTCTAAATAGTTTGTTTCAATTTAAGCCCCTACAGCAAAGTATAAATGTCTATTTTGCCACACTGTTTTCCACAAAGTGTTACGAAACTTTTTTCTTTTTATCAAACATATGTGAGAAATGGCATCTCTGTGTGGTTTTACTTTGCATCGTTTGAGTGTGTCTTTATTGCAAAAGCTTTTTGAGAATGCTCTGTTTAATTATGCATTTATATTGAGGGACTAAACACAGGATCATTGGCATAAATATTAGATTACAGATGTGAGTGCCTCCAAGTACTCAGAATTTGATTTTATCTCTGATGTGCATGATTCCTAGAGTCTGGCAACTAGGCTTCTTAAAAGAGCTTCACAGAGCCACTCTTGATCAAATGAAAAGTTGCAATGGCTTCTTTGCACATCTTGTGCCATTTGTATTAGTCTACTAGCCGTAACAAAATACCAGACTGGGTGGCTTAAACACCAGAAATTTATTTTTTCATAGTTGTGGAGGCTGGAAGTCTGAGGCCAAAATGTCTTTTAAGGGCTCTCTCCTTGGTTTGCAGATGGCTGCCTTCTTGTGTCCTCACATGGTCTCTCCTCTGTGTACACTCATTCCTGGTATTTCTGTGTTTCCTATCTTTTCTTCTTATAAGGACTCCCCAGTCACAGTGAGTAACAACCCACCCTAACAGCCTCATCTTAACTTAATCACCCCTTGAGAGGCCTTATCTCTAAATAAGTCACATTCTGATGTACCAGGGGTTGGGAATTCAACATATGAATTTCAGGGGACAGGGTACAAGTCAGCACGTAACAGCATTCCTCTTTCAACCTAAATTCTGACAGGTAACTCAGTACAGTGGTGACTTAGCAGTGTCTCCAGGGGACATAAATGAAGAAAAGTGAGTGATTTCAAAGTATTCAGACAAAATCCTACACTGCTAGGGAGCTAGGAACTCACCAGATAGCTGCTTCCTTTTTCTGGAAGCTTGCCTTGTAAAGTGGCAGGAAACTTAGTTTTCATTCTTTTATTCAATAAATATGTATTGAATACCCAGGAGGTACCAACCTCTAAGGATACACAATGTAGGAGAACTACCTTCAGGAGCAATTACTCTAAAGAAAGGTTGGACTTAGAGCCCCAGGGTAAGGCAAAAACATTTTAGGGTCTTAATGCCGTGCAGCTGGTATAACAGGTTGAAGTATTTTGCTTAGCTGGTGCTAACAATCCCTCACTCAGAAGCACACAGTAAGAATATCATTCCTTTCTCCTTCTCCATTATCTCTGCATGAGGTGGCAGCTTGCTTTGTTCACACAAGCAGATCTTTCTGTTTGGCCAGTGGAGGTGAGGCTGAGCTGGCCAGCTGACCCGTTTGGTCCTCACGATTTCTCTTCTGTTTGTAATTCTCTTATATAGGTGACTGCTGCCACAACGGAGGGGATTCTGAGGGAGGTACATAACTTATTTGAAATTTTCACCCAAGGAGATATGCACATACTTTCTTTGGTTCCCCTGAGGGTAAATGAGATGACTGAAGTTTTCAAAATAATTTGAGAATTATTTTTACACTAACTGCTAAAGGAAAACATGATGAAACAGATTTTATCTAACTTGCTTATAGGACTCATAGTCTCTCTCCTGTTTCCCACCCAGTCTGTGAATCCCCCATTTTCAATCTTAGGGTTTTCTCCCTTTTCCATTTGAGGAGTTTTAGTCACACAGACCTTTGGGGAGAAAGAGCAGGTGGTAAATGGGTTGACTGCCTCTCTTGTAACCACAGGATAACTCAGATGAATTATGGCAAGTAAACTTCAAACTGCAGGGCCTCTTATCTCCCCTCGCTACAGGTTGTGTCAAAGATATTTCCTTCCACTGCTTCTCCTTCCCTATTTCCAACTTTCATATTCTGTACTACCATTAAGTGGTATTTTCTGATTGAAGAGTATTCTCAGTGTTCATTTAAAACCAAAATGTCGGATGTAGAAGTTCAGGTGAACATGAATTTCACTTACTCTGGTTTAGTACCTTTTTAAGCTCCATATAAAAAAAAAAAGAGTAAGATGTTTTCTGACTATCAGCACTTTAAAGGTGTGATTACTTATAGACTACTTAGAACAATCTTCTTAATGGCATGTTTGATGCTTATTCCCAATAAGTATGACTATAAATGCTTAGTGATAATGATATGATAACAGCCTTTTTAGCTTCATTAATAAAAGGCAGCAGTAACTAAAACTACACACATAGTGGAAGAAATTATGATTTTGGTAAGGGAGGTTAAGTGGTTCAATTCGGGTTATGGCTTTGTGGCCAGTTATCACCTATATTTATTGGGAGATTAAGTACAGAGATGTGTGTCAGCTTTGACTTGAGGAATCACCACAACCTGTGGTACCCGGGAACAAGTTTTAATATTAAACAAGACTTTTGATTGCTTGGGGGTGAAGCATGAGGGAATTACAACATAAAGAACCTCAAGTTGCTTTCAGAGTCCATGAGCCCCAGCCCCTCCACAGGCCAGCCTATGGGTGCCTCTTCCTGGCTTGCAGCTGACAATGTAACAGGGGGCAGTTTATTTTTCCTAAGTGGAAGGACTCCTGGGTTCTCCCTCACTGGGGGTCTAAAGAGGAGACATTCATCCCATTCCAGGCCAAGGTTCCTCATTTCTGGCCTCAGGGTTTGACCTCTTTTTAGGAACATTAACATTGGTATATTTACTTCTTTCAGGGAATATTTTACCTCTGCCCATATGGGTGTGGTTTTACCCAATCCTAACCCATCTCAAAGGCATCAGATTATCATCAGACAGCAGTGCATTTCCCCAAACTATAGTACTCAGTTTTAAACAACAAGCAATGAACCTCAGTCTCTGGAGAAAAATGAGGAACTCTTCTTCATAACTTCTGTAGTCCTCTGTTCCCCAATCCCTGCAAACAATTACTCAAAGGGCAATATAACTGTTGGAAAATACCAATCGGAGGCAAATAGCATTCTAAACTCACATATTTCACTCTCAAACAGAATTTTCAGAGACTTGTAACTGAAAAAGATCACACTATTTAAGTACTAAAAAAACATGACTTCTCTTCCTAAAAAACTTTAATTTACTTTACTCCAGGTCCTTCATTTCAGTGAACGACTGGGGACCAGGTAGGATCAAAATGCTTTACCATCTGCTTAGTCTCCACCTTAGAAGTGACAAAGATTCATTGCTTGGACAAACTTCAGTCAGGCTCCTGAACCTTCTCCTAACCCATCTGTGCACTTCCTTGCAAAATCCAGTTTTAGCAAAAAACTCCACTAAGTCAGTTTAGTAAGAACCCCCCACCCTTCATATCTGATCAGGTTCCTCATCGTCCACCATCCTCAGCGGTCCCCAACCTTTTTGGCACCAGGGACCATTTTCATGAAGACAATTTTTCCACAACCCGGGGAGGGGGAGAGATAATTTGGGGATAATGCAAGCACATTACATTTATTGCGCACTTTATTTCTATTATTAGTACGTTGTAATATATTGTAACATATAAAATGAAATAATTATACAACTCACCATAGGTTGGGGACCCCTGCCTAGGTGACTTCCGTTCACTCAGGCCTATCTTCTGCTAGAATTCTGTTGGCTCAGTTTGGCCAGAATTCCCCTTGCCCCTTATGTTTCCTGTTAGTGATTTTCAACCACTGACCAACCCCCGCTCCTTGGTTATAAATTCCCACTTGCCCATACTGTATTTGGATCTGAGCAGGTTAACGGAGAAGGGAAGAGTATGCAGGTCAAGCTCAAATGCCTTAGTCTCCAAAAAACACTTCTGGAGTCCTTAGCCCAATTTCCCAGCCCTTAACACAGTTGCAGATTTGTCCTGTCTCAAAGATGCTGCCGGTCTCCTGTTCACTTGGAAACTCCGTGCTCACAAACTAATTCATTCCCACTCCCGGCACAGCGAGTGGCAAAGCGTACGCACCTAACAATGAATGGATTTGTAGAAGGAAAGCGGGAAAACAGTTTCTTCGCCATGTGACTAGTGGAACTACAATGGTCACAAAATTAGAACAAAAACCACTTTAACTTGGACAGACTTGTACACAACCAGCTCTCGGAAAGGTCCAGCACAGCACACTATGCCCCGCCCACGGCCGAGAGACTGGAACAACACGCTTTCAGGAAAACGGGAAGTCCTGGTCCCGCCCCGCGCATGCGTACACCGGCTCAGCTCGCGCTTTCTACATCCGGTCATCCAGTGAGAAAGCAGCGACTGGGCGGCCGCGCAGCCGGTCGCGCGCCAGCCCTGCGCCCCTCGCCTTTGCGCATGCGTTGTGGATTGGCTTGCTCGCAGTGAGGCGGGGCGAAAAGACCGATTTTTTATTTTTTTTTCCCCTTGCTCCCGCCTCTCTTTTTCCCTCGCATGCCACGTACTGGGCCCCAGCTCTCGCTAGGCTTGTTGGGTCCGTGCGATTGGCCCGAGCCCGCGCGAGCCTGCGAGCGAGGTGCGGCGGCCGCGGAGAGCAGTAGAGCAGGCCGTGACCGCAGCCTCCCCGGGACCCCTCAGAGCCTGGCAGCGGCTGCCTCGTATCGGCCTGGTCGGTGGAGACCCGCAGAGGGGCGGCGGCGGCGGCGGCCTTGGCTAGCCGGTACGGCCGCCGGAGACGGGGGCGCGGCCACTCTTTCTGAGAAGACTGGGAGACCAGGAAGCTGGAACCGACAGGCGCCGGGCGGGTGGGGTCGGAGGCGCTGTGGTAGGGGGTTGGCTGGGGAGGGGGTGTTGGGAGGCCAGGTGGGGCCTCGCTTGGGGGAGGGGAGGGCGGGGAGGGGGAGGGGAGAAAGGGAGCGGCCGCTGGCCACTGTGGCAGAGAGACGGGTCGCGAGGGCTCTGGGAGGCGTTTGGGCCCGCTAGGGCCCGTGTCTGTACAGGTCTGCTTGGCCCAGGGGGTCGATCGAGAAAGGGGAAGGGGCTTGGGGTGGTCGGCCCCCAAAGGGGCGTGAAAGAGTGAGAAGGGTGGAGAGTGGCGCCTATGGAAATAGATTGGGGGTCACTTAAGAGAAACCTCGTTCCTTGGCTAAGTCAGTGCTTAATCAAGTGCCGTTTGGAGGCCCAACCCGATTTTATGGTGATGATTCTATTTAACTTTTTAAGAGTTTGCATTGCTGGGTAGTATACTAAGTATTTTAGATGTACGAACTCAGTCATCACAAGGACCTATCCAAATTCAGATACTATTCCCATTTTGAATATAATGAAAATGAACCTTCAAGAAGGACTTAAGGTCACATAGTGCGAATCTTTACCATCTTGCTACACTGCTTCTGGTCAGGCAGGATTTGAGGCCCCTTGCATTCTTTGCAATAATCAAGGGTTGACTCAGCTTAGGATGTCTTGAAGGAAACTGCCACCCTCAGGAGATACCTAAGCCACAGCCTCTGATTTTGAGCAGGGTCTTCCCTTCAGGATTAGTGGAGCCGGAAGTCTGGCTGCTGAACCTAGAACTTGGTTCAGGAGGCAGGCTTTTTATGTGACCTTGGGCATGTTGGTTTATTCCCAGTGCGGAGAAAAGCGTTCGTGTTGGAGGGTTATATAAATTAGTGGCCGATTCATTTTTGGACTTCAGAGGGAATGTGGCAAGAACAAGGTAGGAGAAGAACTTGCTGTGGGAATCTCATCAGCGTTTCTAGGAACTAGTTATTCATACCATTCTCTACCGTGTTAGAGAAAATGAGAACCAGAATTCTCTAGTATGAAGGGGATGAGATTTTCCTTAAAGGGAAAATTTTTTTGCACACTTAGTTTTGTGTTACTTGTGTGTTTACCCTGAGAAGATAACTGTACAAATGTGGACAGCGTTAGTAAAGAAGCACTAGTTCCTGGCCACGGAGAGTTTACAATAAATGGGAAACATCAAAAGTGAATTTGCAGACAAACATGGCAGATACAAGTATACGTGACTCAAGTTTTTAGATCTGAGCAACAGCCCCCTCCACAGTCAAAAGGATATATCATCAATTATATTTGATGTTTGAATTTTCTCATAATTAGGAGTATGATGTGGGGAGTCACTTCTAGCTACATAAAAGGGTACAGTCTTAGGGTCTGACTTAAGAACTGATCTGATATTACAGCTTTCTTCTCCCAGTCCCTTTATCAGAACTTTATTATTCCTTATTTTATCTTTCATGCAGGGAACAAAAACAGTACAGACTGTATGTCAGGCACTATTCTAGGTGCTTCTGGGGAATAGATAGAACCACCTAACTAAAGCTAAGCACTGGTCCCTATCCAAATTATTGCAGGTTTACACATCCTGTAGGTAGAAGAATGTAACAAGTACATCGATTTATTGAAAGGTCATTATTTCTCTCAGGCTGCTGGTACAAATAAGATGAAATATTTATTTTTGTTGAAGTAATTATACTTCAGAGCTTGGCACATAGTAGGTATTTAGTAAATATTTCCTGAATGCAGAAGGCATTATAGAAGGTGAAGAGCTGGTTGTGTGGGGGTTTCTGTTAATCACAGTCTTCATGAGAAGTCCATTGTGAGACTTGGCAGATAAAAATCTAACAGTGTTCTTTTGCATTAAGATAAGCATGGCATCCCGTGGAACAGTCTACTGTGTTCTGCATTGACCTTAGAGTGTTATATTTAGTTTTAATGCCCCATTTCATTAAAGATTTATTAACATAATAAAATATAATGTGTCCGGAGGATGGTGAGGGAGTCTAGAGACATTCATTTAAGGAATAGTTAGAGAAAAGGGCCTGGGACGTTTATATGAAGAACATTAGGGCACTGATAGGTAATATTGTTTAAATGAATTAGGATTCATGAAAACTTTTTATAAGTATTTGAAGGGTTATGTGTTGAGGGGACAGGTGAGTGCTCTCACACATGCAAAAAGGACAGAGAATAATTGTAGAGAAGTGTAATGATGTTAATGAAGTAACAGATTTAAGAGAAGAAAACAGAAAACTGCTAGTAGTAAAGCATGAGGTTGAAACCAGAATGTGGCCAGTGAGGGGTTGTAGGACACCTTAAACAGTCTTGAGAGAGCATTTTCTTGGAGGAGGAGGAGGAAGGAGTTGATGCTAAGGAAATGCTCAGCACTTAAAGATAACATATTCAGGGACATCTTGACCTTGAGAAGAAGGGATACTAACCCATTATTTGATCATAAGTATATTCTCCATTATATAGCAACCATTTAAATTACTAGAGGCCTTAGACGTTATTTTGAATGTAAGATTACAAAGTCATTACAGAATAATCATACTGAATAAGATTAAGGATTAAAATAAAACCCAAGAAGGGAAAATTCCGTAGCAGATTAGTATTTAGTGACTAGTTCTCTGATACTGTGTGTCTTTCTTGAAGTATGCAGTCTAATCAACACCCAACAAGGTGGGGTGAGGGTGGTTATGGAGTATGTAGCAGTAGTGGACAGTTTTTTACAAAGCTCAGGAGGATATCACACATTTGTTCTTTCTCTTCAAGTTCCCCAAAATAGGAAATTAGAGAAAATACTCATGAGATCTTTCTTATTTTAGAGAGAAAAATTTGAGGCTCTATTTTAGTGTTCACACATGCTTTTCTCTTCAGGGTTAGCATTTAGAGTTATAGGCTAATAGAATTTTGAAGCCATCATTTATTTCTCCCTTCATGTAGCAACTATTAAATGACTACCATGTGCTAGGCACTCTTCTAGGCTCTGGGAATACAGCAAACAATTGTTTAGTTGCTACCTTCCAGTAGAAAAGACAATAAAATGTTAAATCTTTAATGTCTGTTAGTGTTAAGTGCTTTGAAGAAACATAAAACAGGGTAAGAAGAGAGTGACAGGGGAGCAATTTTAAAGTAGATACTTACGGAAGAACTCTGGAGAAATTGACGTTTGAACAGGGATTTGAATCATATCAGGGATGCCAAAAGGGTTCAAGACTAAGGGAGTAGCAAGTACAAAGCCTTGAGTAGGGAGGAAGAACTTAAAGGTATGGGTGTAGCAGGGTTGAAGGGAGGAGAAAAGTAGAAAGTGAGATTAAATACTTGGCCAGGGGCCCCAGACCAGATTATGACCTTGTAGGTCTTGCTTTTTAGATGAAAGTCCTTTGGAAGGTTTGAGCAGAGTGACATTAGATTTTACTTGACAGGATAACTCTGATGTGTTCAGAATAGAATAAAAGTGGGCAAAGGTGAAAACCAGGCAGACCATTTTGTAATAATTTATGGAAGAGATGTGGTGGCTGGGATGGAGTTATAGCAGTGAAGGTACTGAGGTGGTTGGATTCCAGAGTTGTTTTAAAGGTAGTGGCACCCAGATTTTGTCTGCAGTTTGGATGTAAGATTTGAGAAAAAGAGAGGAACCAAGATTATTTTTGTCTTGAACAACTAGAAGGAAAGTTGTCACTAACTGAGGAGGGAAAGACTACAGGAGAGGCAGGTTTTAGGTGGAGGATCAGGAATTTTTTTTAAAACATCTTAAATGAGAAATCTAAATAGTAATGTCAAGTAAGTAGTTTAAAGCAGTAAAAAAAAAATTATTATGCACATAAAGTTGCCTCTAGACCATTATAACCTGAATATGGTAACGTTGAGACAATGAATCTCTTTTGAAGGTCAGAATTTCTTGGATTCTAGTAGTAGCTCTGTTTTCAACTTTAAAATATGTTGTCATTTAATCATCAAAACCATTTTTATCAGTCTTTCCCTAGAGTTGTATATATAGAACATCCTGGAGTCCACCATGAATGGACAGTTGGACCTAAGTGGGAAGCTGATCATCAAAGCTCAACTGGGGGAAGATATTCGGCGAATTCCTATTCATAATGAAGATATTACTTATGATGAATTAGTGCTAATGATGCAGCGAGTTTTCAGAGGAAAACTTCTGAGTAACGATGAAGTAACAATAAAGTATAAAGATGAAGGTAAGAGTGTCTTCAAAGCTAGTTTTGAAAAGTCTAAGTATTGTATATGTTATTAATATTTTGTCCATTTTTATTGGACTAATTTTTCCCCCTTTTTATGATAGGTGAGTACCTAGTTTATTTAATGGGATATTTGTATAGTTAGTACAATTCTAAGTTAAAAATAGCTAAGTGGTTTATTACTGGAATGCAGTTTTAAGTGTTAGAATACTTTCACATTTTTACAAGCATTTTTCCTTTTTCTGCTCATACAATTCTGGTTTCCTTTTTGCTTTTAAAATTCCCACTCTTTTTTCCCCCCATGTGTAAAGGATATCAGTATGTATTGAACGAAAAAGGATTTCATGGTCAACTAAGGTATGGGAAAGCTGGTTTAAACAAGGACAAATGTGTTGCTTTATTGAAGGAATTTTTAGACTGTAATATGCTGATACATGCTGTCAGTTTATAGTATGCAGTGTTCCCAGACTCATTTGACCACAAAACTTTTTATGGAGATGGGTTTTGCGTGACAAGTGTTTTATTAAACATACAGTGGAATTAAGTAGACTATATTTTCTATTCTTTAACTCGCATTTGTTAACATCTTTACTGAAATTTTCTCTTTAGATGTTTACCTGTATCTTTTCTACTATTGCTTTTTAATTTTGATCTCAGTATTTGGCACTTCTACTCACACTATCCTTGTTGAAATACCCTTATCCCTTAACATTTCTGATACTGCACTTATACTGGTTTTCTTGTTACTGCTGATAGTTTTTCTCTGTCTCCGTGAGTGCTGGCTTCAAGTAATGCCAGATGCTGTAAATAGAAATCTTACAATCTGAGTGGTTTAGCACTCACATCATTTCAGGGATCCAGGCTGACAGAAGCTTTGTTATCTTTAACACTTGGTTTACAAGCTTACCTTAGGCATCGACATTCAGTAGGCAGATAGGTGATGACAGAGTATGAAGAATCACATGGGAGATTTTACTCACTAGGCCTCGAGGTGGTGTATATCATCTTTGTTCACCACATGCTGGCCAGAACCCAGACACATGGCTCTGCTGAGACGCATGGGATTGGGAAATGCCCTCCTTTTCTGGGCAGTCACATTGCACAATTTAGACTGTGGGAGGGGAGTATAAATCACTGGTGATCAGCTAAGTTGGCCATCTAGCCGCAGGTGTAATTCTCCTTTTTGTGATGTATGATCTAAGAGCATGCAAGACAAATTTTTAAGAGCCACCCATGTTAAAGAACAATAAAGGAGAGCAATTTTCTTCCTGTTCACTTCCCTAGTAATGTTTCATCTGCCTACAATACATTGACTTTCACATCCGTGACTTCCAAACTTTACAATTGAAATTTTTAAGTGTCTTTTTTTTAACCTGAGATGCTTACCTAAAACTTAGTAGTGTATCTTAAACCGACTTCACTAACTGGCTTTCTCTTAACTAACTCATTTTTGTTTAGGGCAAGGGTCAGCAAACTTTTTCTATAAAGGATCAGATAATAAATATTTTAGCTTGGGGGGTTGCATAAGGCCTCTGTCTCATTATCTTTTTTTTACAACCTTTGAAAAATGTAGAAACCATTCTTAGTTCATAGTCCTATAAAAACAAGGATTTGTCCATTGGTCAAAGTTTGTGGACCCCTAGCTTGGGATATCCTCATTGTTAGAATTTGTCTAGTACATTTAGTTACAACATTGTATTTATTTTACATGGTGTTTTAAAAAGTGTTCTGAATTGTTCAGGTTTGTGTTCCCTAGATTGTTGGACACTAGAGTGGAGGGATAGCTCAGGTGAAGTTCCTACCATCAGAGATACTCTGTTTCTGTTGTGGAATTCAGAAAAGAAAAAAGGGCAGTTATATGAGATTTCTTTCTTCTACATGTATACTTTATGTTCTTAAAAATGTGTTTATGAGTAGAATTCCTGAAAGTTGAACTTTAGATGTGCGTGAAATGAGTCTGCTTATAAAGAGCTAAAAACAAATAGAAAATCCTCAGTTATTGCCATCCTCGTCCAAAGTAAATTTTCCTGGTTAATGTTAAAATAGGTGCAGCAGAGCATCTAGCCTCTTAGCCTTCCCAGGACAAAAATCCTCCCCACCCAACTGTGTAGGAGATACCTTGCAGAGGTCCCTGACCAACTCCTTGTCTATGGCTCCTTTTCTGTTCTTGCTTTCTATATAGACCATTTTTCCCCCTAGCCCTTTGGAAGCTTTTCAGACATACAATTGATATGCTAATTATAATATTCTTTATCCTTGGGATGTGGGGGATTTCAGTCTTAAATATGCACTATTTTGTGCATATAAATGTTTTTATAGGGAAATATGGTAGTTTTCATCTTAGTATCAAAACAGTCAGTGACCTGAGTGAGGGTGGGGAACCTGCAGCCTTGGGGCTACATTTGGCCTTTTGACTGAATCCAGATTTTATAGAACAAATCACAGGATTTGTTCTGTGAAGTTCGGATTTGGTCCAGGGGCCACTTCGGGATCTGGAGGGCCACATGTGACCTTGAGGCCACAGTTTTCCCAAGAAGTTTGTAGAAACCTCTTTTTTGCAACCCTTGGAGTTATTGTTGTATTATTAATATATATGTCTTCCCCTCCCTTTGTGTCAATGGTGTTCTGTGGTAATTAGGATTAAGATTTGAACCTTGAGAATCTGTATTACTTTAAATTTTTATAAATATATTCAAATTTTTTGGAATGGAAAGCTTTTAATGTAACCAATAACTGGTGGTATTGCTTCCATGAATCTCTTCCTGGTGACTAGTAAAAGTTAATGCATTAACCTTAGCTACGTTTTCTCATGAAGATATGTTAAATACTTTGTGATAGAAATAGGAAGGAAAATTGATTTAGTGTTCTTTTGAAACAAAATACATCTTTGTTAGATGATCCTTTAAGATTTAAGGTTTTATAGGAGAGTTTAATAATGCTGTGCAATCTACATTTTGGATCTTAATTTTACATGTGTCCTAGTTTACTGCT
>RJWJ010036685.1:0-16134 GCA_004363605.1 Indri indri | reverse complement strand
GTGGTGGTGATGATGGTGATGGTGATGGTGGTGGTGATGGTGGTGATGGTGATGGTGGTGATGGTGGTGGTGATGGTGGTGATGGTGATGGTGGTGATGGTGATGGTGGTGGTGGTGGTAGTGCTGGTGGTGATAGTGGTGATAGTTGTGAGGGTGATCATGGTATTGGTGGTGGTGACGACTGTGGATCCTGTACATTATTACAGAAAGATTGAACTTTGCTCAGTATGGATTTTGTGTGTTTTGCTTTGTTCCAGTTCTTTAAAAATGCAATACCTTTGGAGTTACGTATACTTTTGAGAATCAGATTAAATCCGTGGATCTTCTACCCAGGAAAATGCACACAGACAATTTTGTTCAGACTTCGAGGGCTTGGTGACCCTGCGCCCTGGGGTAGATCCTAGACAAGAAGCCTTGTGTCGTGCTCACCTGGCATTCTCACATCCCAAACAGGCCAAGCCAGGCACCGACATGTGTGTTTGTCAGTGTAGCCTTCCTGTGCCAGCAAAGAAATGAGTTGCATGACATTCAAGTGACCCATTCAGTTCAGCACAGCACAGCTGGTTAAGAGGGAGCTTTTACTGAGGCATAAATATTTTGAAATATTTTGCAATCTTATTGCATGCAGTTTAGACGTACTCAGAGGTGAAGGGGAAACACACCACCACTAGACCAGAAGTTAAAAGACCTGGAATGTTCTTCTCTACCACCTTTCCTACTCCGCGAGCCTGGGGCTCCTCTCTGTGAACTGGGCGGCCTCCCCGCGCTGCCTCCGTGCTGCGGGATCACTTAGACTACACAAAGCTGTATGAGGACAGCTTTGTGGAGGCCACGCAGAGGCGTTTCTGCCACAGGCTGGTTTCCCTTTCTGAGAAATGACCACTGTGTCCAAGCCTAGCCTTCAGGGGAGTAGAGAACCTCAAACTCGCCATCGTGTCTGGGTTTTTCCCCGTTGTGTCCATGGCACCTTTCCACGGAGGCCGCAGCGCTTACCTACCAGCATTTGTCCCCAGCCTTCCTGCCCCCTGGCGTCCTCACCCCCGGGCCCCAGCACCCAGCCTCTGGTCGTGGTTTCCACTGAACACGTGAAATATTGTCCATGCCAAGTTCTCACAGCACTAGCGCTGTTGTAAGATTAAAAGACAAAAGTACACATTCTCAGCCCCCCAAGAACCTGGTGAGGTTGTTAAGAATGACGAGGTAGCTGCAGCATAAAAAAATCAAAGCCCGCAGCTCTACTGCCGGCTCTGAGCACGCACGCCGTGACACAAACTGACTCATGTGCAATCAACCATTGACAGCAGATTTTGCAATTTTTCATTTTTTCCCAAGCTGTCCCTGGAGAAAGCCAAGTGCCACTGGGTGGGGGACGTTAGTTCTATCCCTCAGCTCCATGAGTCAGCGAAGGAAACGCTGAATGCAGAGACTGCTTCTCGAGCGTCCTCCAAGTCTACAGGGCTGTAAACCCAAGAGCAACGGCTGCCACCCAGAGTGGTCCCACATGATGTCTGAGCATGAGAAACCACAAAGGGCTTTTCCACATGGAGCCACTTAAGGCCTCCCTGGGCCTGAAAACGTGGGCGGAAAAGGAAACGGCGCCGCTTCCTCCTCCGCAGGCCGGGCCGGCGTGCGCCACGGCCCCAGTGTAGCAAGTTCTTTCTCCAGCAGCTCGCGGGGGTCTTATTTAGTCACCAGCTGGTCTTCGAAGCATCAGAGCATCTGCATTGCTTGTCTTGCTGCCGTCCCGCCGCAAGCGGGATCGAAGGCAGCAGAAAAGGGCACCGTCATGGAACCCTGGCCCCAGCGTCCTCACTGGAAACTGGGAGCAGTGTGTGCGGCACGGGTGCTGCGAGCCCAGAGAGCTCTGGCGTCCACGTGCGGACTAAAGCCCAGCCGAGCCGCGGGCCCCAGGGCCTCAGGTCCGGGACACCTGGCCGAGGCAGGGCCGCCCAGGCACCCTCCACAGCCCATGGCACCCGAGCACCCAGCAGACGGGGAACCCAGGAGGGTGTGGGGAGGAGGAGCCAGGCCCAAGCCCACCTGCATTGCCAGGACCTCGGAACCAGGCCCACAGACAGGAGGGAAACCTCGCACCCGGGAGGCAGCAGCCTCCAGAGCCAGCGGTTCTCACGAAGGAGGGGGGCATCTGGGCTTCATTGCTGCGGTGTGAGCTCAGCCGGAACCTCAGAGACCCACAAATCCCCCCCAAAGCCAAGGGCGGGATGCGCCACTGCCTGGACTCAGGGGGCAGTTCTCAGGGTCTCAGGTCCCCCAGGAACCTCCACAGGGTCCTGGGGCCCCTCAGAGCCTGCATTTTAGAGGCTCGGGGACATGCCGACTCAGCAGCCCTACCAGGAGCGCTCTGTGCCAGGCACCACCCCGCGGACACCCAGGGCTCTGCTCTGCTCTGCCAGCTGCGCAGTGCTGGGCAGGCCACTGCGGCTCCCGGCTTCCTCTGCAAGTGGCGGGACTGTGCTGGGGCCTGAGAGGGGTCCGTGAGCTGCACACTGGTGTCTGGCATGTGGCATGGCTGTTGCCACCGTGTTATGGCCGCTGTCAGTACCGCCAGGAGAGACAAATAGAAACCAACATGACAGCCGCGACCGGGACTCCCCCACGGGGGGAGAAGGCAGAAATGACAGGGTCCCAGCAAGTGCCCAGCCTCCCGATGGGTCCAACCTGAAGCCAGGCCCTGGCGTCTCCATAGTGCACAGATGTGGGTCTGGGCTACTCCGCCTGCTCAGGCGGCAAGAAGCATCTCTCTAAAGGCGAACAGTCACCTCTGTGGGCGGCACAGCCGTCCTTCAGACCCCGGGTCTGGCCCTCCTGCTGGGACTTGCCGTAGCTCCACACTGACCCCACGGGCCCGCCACACAGACACCGCCTGCTCCTGGGCCCCTCCTGTCACCTGCGCTACGGGTGGGAGCAGCTCTCCCAGGGGTGAAACGTGTCCCCTTCAGAGCCCAGAAAGGCCCCCAGGCCCTGCGCTCCCTTCTGTGAAGTAACAGCTGAGAGATACAGCAATTTCTCCTTCACTCGGGAGGGATGTCCGGGACAGCCCTGACCACTGGGTCCCTGGACACGTCCCTGAAGTTCAGGTTCCTGAATTCTCGTAGAGTTGGCTTACCTCCCGCCCAAGGTGGCAAATGTGCCTCATAAGGCCTCTAGCTCTAGCCTCCTCTGCTCCTCCCCCAACGATGTCATTGCTGTAACCAACACTGCCATGTCCTGTGGGGGGTTCGGCGTCCAGGTCTCAGACTACATTATGACAAGGACAGCGTTAGCCCAACCCCGACACCAAACTGTGGACGAGTATTGTTGTCCCGCCCACGTAAATGCAAACTCTTTCCGATCCTCCTTTCTAACTAGAGTGAGACAGGATGCGATGGCCTGTGTCCTTATTAATCTGCTGTGACAATGACTCGATGCCTGGCACCGCAGCTGCACCTGGAGTGACTACTGGGTTGAACCTAAGTGACCTGCGGTCACCATCCAGGAACCAGCAGTGTCCACAAAGGCCCAGTCAGAGAATGAACCAGACCAGGGCCACCTCCCTTGCTTCTGTTGGGTCTCTACCGGCACCACCATCCTCCCAGGATGCAACATTGTTTGTAATTCACCTGGCCATGGAGGGCAGTGTCAAGGACTTCCCCACCGTGATACCTGTGACCACACAGGCCTGGAACCTGATACATGGCTCCTCCAACCGCAAGTATATACAAATCACAGTCACACACCTGGTGATCTGCCGGCCCAGGGGACTCACTGTCACCCACACGTTAGCCAAGATTCGTTTTATTATCTGACCCATGAACCCCTTCTCTAACAGGAAGGCCAGGATGGCACTTTGGTCTCCAGGTGTCACTGTCCACCCAGATCCTGTGTCACCTGTTCTCGAAATGCCTTGATGTGCCCCAGTGCCCAGTCACTGAGTAGAATCTGGCGGTACGTACTTGTCCAGGCGTCGCCTGGTCCTTTCTCCTGGCGACCCGGCCACCACTGCAATCGGCGGTTCCAAATTAGAAAATTAGCTCAAGTCCAAGAAAGCAGCAAGCGACTGCGACTTTTCTGCTGGAATCCCCGCCCCGGGCGTGTCTGCCTTGCTCACGAGCCACCACTGTCTCCAGGCGGTCCGGGCCATCCAGATGGAGTTTGCCCCGTGACCACAGACCTGCCAGGGGATTAAATCCTATGTTCCAAGAAAGTGTCTCCACGTCAATAATTCTTGTGTATCCAGGCTTTTACTCTGTCCCCTGGATAAGTCACCCTCAGAACCCAACCTGGGAGGCTGCCTGCTCCTGCCCTTGCAGCCCTCGGCTGCATGACGCCTTTCCTCCGGGCCAGGCCCAGCAGGCCCCCAGCCAGGTCACAATGGGCTCTCCCAGCCATCGGCCTGGCAGCCAGGAGATGAGGCGGGGCGGCTGCGGACAGGACACTTGCTGCCTTGTGTGGGGAGGCCCCTGCAGCGCCTTCCAGCACACAGGAAGTGCTGGCTGGCAGGGAAGGGCAGGTCCCTCTGCAAGCTCAGAGGGATCGCAGCCTCAGAGCCACATCCTCCAGGCTCCACTCGGACCATGTTTTAGGGCCCCAGGTTTCCCCCACCAGGGTCCTGACCACACAGACCAGGCTTGGCCAAGCAGACATGCCTGGAACCAAGCGGTCCACACCGTCACCTCCAACCAGCAGCTCGGCCATTTCCATCCTTCCACTGCGGGAGATGGGATTTCTTTCGAGCTCCCAGAGAGGCCCTCTGGCTTCACGCTGAGCCCAGCCAGCACTGCTGGTTAACTGCCCAATGCCCCGTTTCTCTGCAGGGCTGTCAGCACAACTCGGCGGTAACCAGCCAACCCCACGGTCCCCATTCCCTGCAAACGTCCCAACCGCCACCCCTCCAAGAAATTCCCTTCCACCAGGACAATTCCCCAGGTCATTCCTAGTGAAATCTTTAACAGCGGGGCCTTGACCTTGCACCAAAGGCTACCTGAGCCCCGCATCAGCCAGGATGGAGTCCCGCCAGTGCGCGGCCGCCTCGCCACCCCTGCACTACTTGTGTTAATTGGGGTCCTCCCAGAAGCCGGTGCCACGGTGGGATTAGACATGACTAGAGAGTTATCAGGGTGAAGCCTGTGAGGGATGCAGGGGGGTTGGCCAAGATGACGGGGGCCTCAGGCCGCAGGTGAGACCTCGTGGACTTGGAGGAGGGGGCTGGCCACAGGACCCCATCCTGCAGCACGTTCACACACTGTCCAGGCCAGGCTGGGGGACGCCTGGTGTGAAGGTGATCCCTTAAAGGACCCTGGCCTGTGGTAGCGGGCCTGTTTGTCCCCTGGGAGTGGCTGCGTGGATCCAGAGGAGCACGCAGGGCCCACGGTCAACTGTGCTCCACCAGCAGTGCGCCTGAGCCTTGTATTCTCGGCCCCCACGTGGCTGCCACACTCAGGCAGACTTAGACGTGCACACGCGCACACACACTCACACGCTCACACCCCATCTCCTTGGACACGCACTCCAGAGGCTGCTGCTGCCAGAGGAGGGTGGGCAGTGCAAGGGGAGGGGCCCCGATGGCAGGAGCTGCCAGGTGGTCCCACCCCAGCCCGGGGCTCTGGGAACCAGGAGCAGGTGGAGGCCACGCACTGCTGCATGGGGCGAGGACAGGCCTTGCTGGCCCCTGGACGGCAGGCAGGGCGTTTGGGGACGAGCTTGAGCGTCCTGTCGGGTGGCTCTATGGCAGCTTTTTCCCTCCTTGGGAAAGTTGGGGGGAAGTTGTTCCGCCACCACCGCCCGCATATTGGGAACAAGGGCAGCTCCCCAGGACCCTGCCCTCCACCCGTTTGCATCTGGCCAGGAGACGACACAGATGGAAAGTGCGGTGGAGGGAGGGTGTCCACACACGGAGGCCACCTCCCCGGGCACAGGCAACCAGAGCTCAGGGGCTCTCTCCTCCTGGGGGGAAGGGGCTAAGGCAGAGATTTGCAGCTGGAGCGCACTACCCGCCGCCTGGCCCCTCGGAGGATCGCTCTGATGCGGCCCCAGCCCTGCCTGCGCCCCACCTGGAGGAGGAGCCCTGGGTGCAGGGGCTGTGCCTCCCGGTGGGAGTGGGGATCCCAGCCACAGTCTGCGCAACCCAGGGCCCCTTCTAACTCCGCCTGGCTGGGCTCAGGGATATGGTGACCGCCCGAGGTTGGAAGGGTGGCTCGGCCAGCATCACCAGGCCCTGGCCCACCTCCGCCACACCCCAGGCCAGCTGGCCCCTCATCTCGGGCGGCACCCCTCTCTCGCCCCAGGAACGTCCCAGCTTGTGCAGGTGGTCAGGGCGCCCACAGCGCGTTCTGCCCCGAGCCCGCGCGCGGGGGTGGCGGGGGGGGGGGCTCTCAATCTGCCCTTGCGTGGAGCGGCTGCAGCGAGGAGAGACAGGGAGACACACGGCTCTGCTCCCCAACGCCCTAGGCCAGGAGTAGACACGGCCCAGGGCCAGGTCGCGCAGGAAGTGGGGAGGAGGCGACAGGCGGCCAGGCCGGGAGGTGAAGTCGGAGACTGTGCAGACTGGGCGGGGCCGGGGGTGGCCCCACTTCACCGGGACTACTTCGCAGAGAGGTGGCAGCTCCCCTCCCCCACCCCTGTCCTCCTGGTCCCCCTCGGGCCCTCCTCCTCCTCCCATGCCCCGCCCCCGTCCCCTCCCGCCCTGCAGCCCGGCCCCACCAGTCCCCGTCCCCTCCCGGCCCGCCGTCCGCCGACCCCCCTCCTTCCATTCCTCCCGCCCCGTCCCAGTCTCTTCGGACCCCTGCCCATCCCTCCCGCCCCCTCCCGGCCCCATCCGCGGGGCCGCAGCGCCTCCCGGTGGCCGCGCGGTCGGGACGCACAGCGGGAGGGGCTGGGGGTATAAAGTGGGCGGCCCCCGCCGCGGTCCCCTCCCTCCGGCCCGCTCGGAGCCGCGTCTCGGCCGTCAGGACCCGGAGCTCCTCGGACGTGTCCAGCCAGGGCGCCCGACGCGCGCTCCAGGATCGGGTAAGCGCCCTAGCGGCCCGGGGACCCGCCGTCGGGGACGTGGCTGCGCCGGAGCGCCCAGCGCGGGGTCCTGGCCCTGACGCCGGAGCGGGGGCCGCGGCGGGAGCGGGGGCTCCAGCAGGCCGGGGACGGCGGGCCGCGTCCCGGGACTCGGCCGCCCCCTGCGTGACGGACGTTCCCCTCGGAGGGACCACGGCCACGCCCGCCTTTGTGGCTCCACATTTGGGCCCCGGGCCCGCGCTCAGCCCTGGCAGCGCCGCGCCTTCCTTGCGCCGCTGTCCCCGACGGTGCAGAGCTGGGGGGGCTTCCTCCGGTGCCCCCCCCGCCCGGTGCGGAGGCGCCGCAGCCCGGGCAGGGCGGGGGGGGTCTCGAGATGCTGGGAGTGTGGAGAGGCTGCGTCCACAGCCACAAAATGCGGTATTAAAAAGTTGGGGAAATGTCGTTTTGGTGATTATTTTAAGAAAAACAGAGATAGATTCTTTCCTTGTAAACACGGCCCACATCTTGATGAGTCGGCCCCTCCTGTGGCCTCTTGCGCAGGCTTTTGCAAAGCCGGGGTGTGGGGCGCACCCCGGAGCAGGCGGGGCGTTGGCCGGGACGGGGAGCCAGCCCTGCCCTGGGCGCACGGGGGCCGCGCGCTCTCCGAGCCGCCCAGAGGTTTGGACACCGACGTCCTGCCCAGACCGCAATCGGCGCACGGTGGGCGCCGTGTCGCGCAGGGACGGGACCCCAGCTCCGCGGGCTGCTCGTGGAAGGGCCGGTTCTGGGTCCGAGGGTCTGACAAGCTGACACTTTCCAAGCCCATCGTCCGACGCCCGCCAGAGCGCGGGAGAAGGACCTGGTGTCCTCCGCGGTGGCCGGTGTCGCTGTCTTGCCCCTTTGCCCATTTCGTAGTCGAAGAACGACGCGTTGTTGTGGGTTTCCTCTGCCTGTCTCTGGCTTTTGTGCGGGACCCTGACGGTAGTTTTATTGTGACTCCCCCGTGTTCCTAACGGTGTCCATTTTTTACTGATTTGAAAGAGCTTTTTCTTCCCCAGTTCGTTCACGGCGGTGACATGCACGCAACAGGAAATGTACCATCTTAACCATTTGCAAGTCTAACGGGCCAGTGGTACCGCGTCCACTCATGTTGTTGTGCAGCCCTCACCACCATCCACCTCTGAAACCCGAATCCGTTCAACACTAACTCCCCCAACCCCCGCCCCCGGCACCCGCCATTCTGCCCTCTGTCTCGGCAAACTTGGCTACTTGGGGTGACTCCTGTAAGTGGCATCATGTAACATTTGCCCTTTTGTGACCGGCTTATTTCAAATAGGGTACTGTCCTCCCGACGTTTGTCAGAATCTCCTTCCTCCTGAAAGCTGACTAACATCCCACTGTGTACACCCCACTCTGTTTACCATCTGTCCCCGACACTGGATGGGCTCCCCCTCTTAGCTATGGTGCCCAATGCTGTGTGAATGTGGGCGTGCAAATAGCTCTTCGAGACCCTACTTTAGTTCTTTTGCGTATAAACCCAGCAGTTTGCTGGATCATTTGGCAATTCTATTTCTAATTTTTTGAGATATCACTTGACTGTTTTCCAGAGTCACTATACCGTTTTATATTCCCACCAACAGTGCACAAGGGTTCCAATTTCTCTGCGTCTTCACCAACACTTGCTGTTTTCTGGATTTTTTTAATAGTAGCCTAATGGGTGAGACGCGGTACTTCATTAAAGTTTTGATTTTCATTTCCCTAATGATTAGTGGTGTTGAGCATCTTTTCATGTGCTTATTGGCCATGTGTGTATGTTCTTGGAAAAATGTCTGTTTAAGTCCTTAGCCCATTTTTGAATCAGGGAATCAGATTGTTTTTCGTGGATGAGTTTTAGGAGTTCTCTATGTATTCTGGATACTAATCCCTTACCAGATACATGATTTGCAGGTATTTTCTCCCATTCTGTGGGCTGCCTTTTCACTGTATTGATAGTGTCCTTTGATGCAAAAAAAAAAAAAAAAAAAAAGCTTTAGACGTTGATGTAGTCCAATTTATCAATTTTTTCTCTTGTGTGCCTGTTATCATCCACTTTGAGTTAATTTTGGTGTAAGGTGAGAGTCTAACCTCATTCTTTTGCACATGGGGTTCTAGTTTTCCCAGCCCCTTTTGTTGAAAAGACTGTCTTTCCTATATCGAATGGCCTTGGCAGCCTTGTTGAGAATCACTTGATCCCATATGCAAGGGTTTGTTTCTGGGCTCTCCACTCTACTCCACTGGTCTGTGTGTCTGTCCTCACGCCAGGGCCGCACTGTGGGTTACTGCAGCTTTGTATGATCAGTAAGTTTGAAATCAGGAAGTGGGTGTCCTCCTGCTTGGCTCTTTTCTTTTAAGATCATTCTGGCTCTTCCAGTCTCTTGGGATTCCATATGCATTTTAGGAGGGGTTTTCTATTTCTGCAAAAAATGTCACTGAGATTTTGCTAGGGATTGCATTAACTCTATAGATCGATTTGGGTAGTATTGATAACAATATTAAGTTCTGATACATGAATATGGATGTTTTCTTTACATATGCTTTAATTTCATTCAGAAATGTTTTGTAATGTTCACTGTGTAAGTCTTTCACCTCCTAAGTTAACATTTAAATATTTTATTATTTTTGATACTATAGTAAATGGAATTGATTTCTTAAATTTTTTTTGGATTATTAATTGTTAGTGGATAGAAATGGTACTGATTTTTGTGTGTTGACTTTGTATCCCACTACTTTGATGAATTTGTTTATTAATTGTACAGTTTTTGTGGCATCTTTAGGGTTTTCTACATGTAAGATCATACCGTCAGTGAACAGAGATAATTTTACTTCTTCCTTTGCAATTGGAACTTTTTTTATTTCTTTTTCTTGCCCACTTGCTCTGTCTAGGACTTCCAGTACTATGCTGAATAAAAGCAGTAAAAACAGGCATCCTTGCCTTGTTCCAGAAAAAGCTTTCAGTTTTTCATATTTGAGTATAATTTTTGCTATGAGTTTTTCATATACTATGTTTTTTATTTTGTTGAAATAGTTTTCTTCTCTTCCTAGTTTGTTGAGAGTTTTATCATGAAAGGGTGTTAAATTTTGTCAAATGTTTTTTCTGCATCAGTTGAGATGATCACTTGGGTCTTTTTCCTCCTTCATTCTGTTCATGAGCATTACACTGATTGATTTTTGTATGTCGAACTATCCTTGCATTCCATAAATAAATCTCACTTGGCCATGGCATATAATCCATTTAATTGAATGGATTATACTGAATTCAGTTTGGTAGTCTTCTGTTGAGAATTTTTATATCAATGTTCCTAAGGGATATTGTTCTATAGTTTTCTTCTCTTGTAGTGTCTTTGTCTAGCTCTGGTATGAAGATAATGCTGGCCTCAGAAGAATGAGTTGGGTATGTTCTCTTCAAGGTTTTTGAAATTTTTGAAAGGGTTTGATGTTAGTTTTTCTTCACATATTTGGTAGAATTCACCAGTGAAGCCATCAAGTCCAGGGATTTTCTTCATCATTAGATTTCTGATTACTAATTGATTCGATCTCCTTACCAGTTATAGATATATTCAGATTTTCTATTTCTTCATGGTTTGCTCTTGAAAGGTTTTGTATTTCTAGGAATTTGTCTGTTACATCGAGGTTATCCAGACAAGATACTTTGTGCGACGTCCGTCTTTTTAAAAAAATCTGTCAGCACTGCCATGGCTGTTTGCACTTCCCCTCATTTTTGCAAGCCCTTCCCCCTCTCACTAAAGTGACTTCTAGGAGATTTAAAGAGCTGGCACCTTTCCCCCCCTTCATTTTTCTCTATTTCCCCTTATCAGAGACAGACATTAAAGACTAGCACATTCAAAAGCAGCCACATATGTGGAGGAAATTAGTCATTGCGTGTGCCCAGGAAAAGGCACAGGCTCAGAAAAGACCTGAAAAGATCTTAAGTTTACTCTTTTTTTTTTTTTTTTTTTTTTTGAGACAGAGTCTCACTCTCTTGCCTGGGGCGAGTGCCATGGCGTCAGCCTAGCTCACAGCAACCTCAAACTCCTGGGCTCGAGCAATCCTACTGTCTCAGCCTCCCGAGTAGCTGGGACTACAGGCATGTGCCACTATGCCCGGCTGATTTTTTCTATATATATATTTTTAGCTGTCCAATTAATTTCTATTTTTGGTAGAGACGGGGTCTCGCTCTTGCTCAGGCCGGTCTTGAACTCTTGAGCTCAGAACGATCCACCTGCCTCGGCCTCCCAGAGTGCTAGGATTACAGGCGTGAGCCACCGCGCCCGGCCTTAAGTTTACTCTTTATGCTTATCCTTAGCACAGAGACAGCCTACAATAATGAAAAAGATTTTTTAAAAAACCAGAAAGCCCTGGGGAAGGGGGAGATTCTGATTTCTAGAGTTACCACATTATTGGATTCAAATGTCCGGTTTTCAAAAGAGTCAAAGGGAAAAAAAAATCCACCAACAGAAACTGTCAATGAAAAGGCCTTGATAGTGGATCTACTACACAAAGGCTTTAAAAGAGCTAAAGATGCTCAAAGAACTAAAGGAAGATGTGGAGAAAGTCAAGGAAACTATGTATAAGCAAAATGGGAATATTAATAGAAAGCTAGAAAATCTAAGAAGAAACCAAAAAAGAAATTCTGGAGCTGAAAAGTACAATAACGGAAATCAAAAATTCACTAGAGGAATTCAAAGGCAGATTTGAGCAGGCAGAATAAAAAATCAGTGAACTTGAAGAGAGGATGATGGAAATCATTCAGTCTGAGGAACAGAAAGAAAAATATGGAATAAAAGTGAATAAGACCTAAGGGACCTGTGGGACACCATTGAGTGAACCAACATACACACTGTAAGGGTCCCAGAAGAAGAGAGTGAAAGCAGCACAGAGAATATTTGAAGAAATAATGGCTGAAAAGTTCCCAAATTTGATGAATGACATGAATACAAACCTTAAAGCTCAATGAACTGCAAGTAAGATGAAATCAAAGAGACCCATGAAACATTATAATCAAAGTGTCTAAACCCAAAGACAAAGAATTTTGACAGCAGCAAGATAGAATGACTCATCGCAAGGGATTCTCAATAAGATTATTAGCAAATTTCTTCATAGAAACTTTGAAGGCCAGAGACAGTGGGCCAATATACTCAAAGTGCTAAAAGAAAAAAAAAAAACTGTCACCCAAGAAGCCTATATCCATCCAGCAAAACTGTTCTTCAAACATAGGGAGAAAGAAATTAAGATATTACCAGATAAACAAGAGCTAAGGGTGTTCATTACCACTAGATCTGCCCTATAAGAAATGCTAAAGGGAGTCCTGTAGGTTGATATGAAAAGATATTAGGCAGTAACTCAAAGTTATATGAAAGAATAAAGATCATAGTAAAAGTAAATACATGGGCAGTTATAAAAGCTAGTAGTATTGTAATGATGGTGTGTGACTCCACTTTATGTTTTCTACTTGATTTAAGAAACAAATACATTTTTAAAAAACAATTACTAGTCTAAATGCTAGTATTATTGTAACTTTGATTAGTAATTCTATATTTTGTTTACTACATAATTTAAGAAACTAATAAATTAAAAGTATTATTACTTTATGTTTTGGGGCACACAATATATAAAAATGTAATTTTGTGGCATCAATAACTGAAAGGGCCGGGAACAGAGCTGTTAAAGGAGCAGAGTTTTTGTATGCTGTCAGAGTTAAGCTGTTATAAATTCAGTTTAGACTGTTATAATTTTAGGATGTTTAATGTGATCTTCATGATAACCACAAGAAAATAAACAAATACAAAAGCAAATGAGAAAGGTCTTTAAATGTTTCACTACCAAAAAATCAACTAAAAACAAAAGAAGACAGCAATGCAGGAAATGAGGGAGAAAAAATCCTTAAGGTATACAGAAAACAAAAGCAAAATTAAATAAGTCCCTCTTTATCAGTAATTGCTTTAAATGTAAATGGATTAAAACTCTCCAATCAAAAGACAGAGATTGACAGAATGGATTTTAAAAACCATCATCTAACTGTATTCTCTCTGCAAGACACTCACTTCAGATCCAAAGACAGTGAAAGGATGGGAAATGATATTCCATTATTCCATGCAAATAATGACCAACGGAAAGCAAGGGTGGCTATACTTCTATGACCAAAAAAAAAAAAAGAAAAAAAAAGATTACAAGAGAAAAAGAGGTATATATTAATAAAAGACTCAATATAGCAAAAAGATATGATTATAAATATTTATGCACCTAATAACAGACCATCAAAATTTGTATATCTTATGGACATAAAATCTTTTTTTTTTCTTTTTTCTGAGACAGAGTCTTGCTTTGTTGCCCAGGCTAGAGTGCTGTGGTGTCAGCCTAGCTCACAGCAACCTCAAACTCCTGGGCTCAAGAAATACTTCTGCCTCAGCCTTTCCCTGAGTAGCTGGGACTACAGGCATGTGCCACCATGACCTGCCAATATTTTTTCTATACATTTTTAGTTGTTCAGCTAATTTCTTTGCATTTTTAGGAGAGACGGGGTCTGCTCTTGCTCAGGCTGGTCTCAGACTCCTGAGCTCAAATGATCCTCCCGCCTCAGCCTCCCAGAGTGCTAGGATTACAGGCGTGAGCCACTGCGCCTGGCCCATGGACATGATTTCTGCATATGGGTATCTGGGCATTCCTGTCAGGTGAAATTGTCTAAATTCTTAGAGGGGTGCATGATCCACAAAGATAAGAACCACTATTTTTGTTTTTTTGTGTAAAATATGATGTTAGATGTTGATTTGAAATTTATATCCTTTACAATGTTAATTCTACTCCTAAGTTTCTTATGAGGTTTTGTCTTGTCTGGTTTTATTTTTTCTTAATTAGAAATGGATATTTGGGGGACCTATTAAAGCAATTGCATGTTTTTCTTTTTATTTGTGACTTACAGTAATATATTTCCTAGTGTTTGTTAATCATTGTATTCTTAACTAACTTCATCTGAGTTAGAATTTTTGTGACTATATCTAAAAGTGATATTTATCTATACAGTTAGTTTTAGGGGTTTCTTTTATCAAGTTTAATTCTCAGGTTATGCCAGGTTTAAAAACGAATTACAAAGACGTTTATCTTTTTATCTTGTTAGCCCTTGAAGGTGTGGAGGAACTCGCCCACAAACTGCCTGGCTAGAGCCTTTTGGGAAAGAACTTCCTGCCAGTCTTGCTGTTCCTCCCCGGCCGGGTTGGGTGGGTCTGACCTGGGTCATTCATCCTCACAATGCAGAGACCCTTCCGGGCCCTCTGGGGCAGCCCCTTCTCTGGTTCCAGCACAGGGACTTGTCTCCCATTTCCCTGGGCCTTTGGCGATCTTGATGGGCGTTTGCACGGAGTAGAGGGTGATGCCCACACTGACTCTGCGTTATCTCCTCAAATAGGATGTTTTGAACCAGGTCCTTGTGCCAGCCCCACTGTGGGAGCCAGGTGGCCGCAACAACCCCGGCCAGTGGGCACAGCTAGGCCAGCTCTGGGTCTGTCCTAATGGGCTCCTCCAGCTCCTCCTGGAGCTCGGGCCGAGCCAGGATGTCCAAGGGAGAGGGGACCAGATCCACTTGTTCTGGGGACCTGGTACCCAGTGGAAGCCAGACTGGGTCCCCCTAGCGCTTCACAGAGTCCTCCCTCAGTTATCCACGTCCCATTCAAAGGGGGAGGAGTCTGGGCACGGTGGCTCACATCCGTAGTCCCAGCACTTTGGCAGGGCAAGTTGGGAAGATCACTTGAGGCAAGGAGTGCGAGACCAGCCTGGGCAACATAGCGAGATGCTGTCTTTACAAAAAAAAATTAAAATTATCTGGGCGTGGTGGCACTCACCTGTAGTCCCAGCTACTCAGGAGGCTGAGGCAGGAGGTTCAGTTGAGCCCAGGACTTTGAGGCTGCAGTGAACTGTGACCACACCGCTGCACTCCAGCCTGGGGGACAGAGTGAGACCCTGTCTCTAAAGCATAAATAAATAAAGGGGAAGAAACCAGGCCCCAGGGAGGGCGACTTGCCCCGAGGGAGGGCGACTTGCCCCGTCACACAGTGGGACTTGCAGCCCTCCCATCAGAGCTGCTGGGCATCTTCCCCGCCCTCCTCTCTGCCTCTGCTTCCCGCAGACCCAGGCAGGAGAGGGGCCTCCAGTCTACCCCCTGCACCCAGGGAGGAGGATAGGGAGGGGCCTTGAACGTCCAAATCCCACCCAGAACTGAGCCCGGGACACCACTGTCTGTGGTCCCGCCCAGGGCGGGGGAGAGGGTGCGCCCCCCAGCCCGGATGCTGGTGACCGGTGCGCCGGGCACCCGCCCCTTCTTCCTCAAGGAGCGAGGGGCAGGCCCCGTCGTCGCGCTCACCTGCTGTGCCCCGCGTGCGGCCGAGGGTTGGGGGGCGGGGTGCGTCTGCAGCGACCCCTCCGCCCTGTTGCAGCGCCTCAGGGCACACGGTGCCGCCAAGATGCTGCGGGGCCCCTGCCGCGCGCTCCTGGTCTGCGGGCTCCTGGGGGCCCTCCGCGCCCAGCAGCAGGAGGTCGTCGCGCCCAGCCTGTCGGAGAGAAACAACAACTGCCCAGGTACGCGGCGGGGGCGCGCGGGGCGGGCCCCGGGCGGCGGGCGGCGGCGGCGGGGGTGGCGGCGTGACAGGCCGTGACAGGCCCGTGCCCCCCAGAGAAGGCCGACTGCCCCATCAACGTGTACTTCGTGCTGGACACCTCGGAGAGCGTGGCCATGCAGTCGCCCACGGACATCCTGCTCTACCACATGCAGCAGTTCGTGCCGCAGTTCATCAGCCAGCTGCAGGACGAGGACTACCTGGGCCAGGTGGCGCTGAGCTGGCGCTACGGCGGCCTGCACTTCTCCGACCAGGTGGAGGTGTTCAGCCCGCCGGGCAGCGACCGCGCGTCCTTCACGCGCAGCCTGCAGGGCATCCGCTCGTTCCGCCGCGGCACCTTCACCGACTGCGCGCTCGCCAACATGACGCAGCAGGTGCGCAGGCCGGGCGGCCGCGGCGCCGTGCACTTCGCCGTGGTCATCACCGACGGCCACGTCACCGGCAGCCCGTGCGGCGGCGTCAAGCTGCAGGCCGAGCGCGCGCGCGAGGAGGGCATCCGGCTCTTCGC